>JAWWEU010000011.1:138872-175412 GCA_035583155.1 Acropternis orthonyx | reverse complement strand
CTCTTAATTCTGTACACTGACATAGTATCTCATAACTATATATTCTCTTAGGTTCTGTCAAGATAAGTTCATTAATATGCCCATTTTCAGGGTAAAAAACATAAAGATTCTCAATGTTACAGTTTCTAAGGTTTCCAGTGTTTCTGTACTCTATCTATATCTGGAGCAGATTGTTTTACTTTATCTCTGTGTTGCTGGTTTCTCAGTTATTTGCTAGCGACATCCTCAGAGGGGTTTGATAAGAATCTATGGACTCCTTCAGGTATACTGAATAGAGGGACAGTTGCTGGGAGATTTGTGAACTCACAAAGGTGAGGATGCCTGTTCTGGGGTAAGGAAAGCAGCTGGATGAGTTTCCACACACAGCTGAGGCCTTGCACAACAAGTTAAGGTTGTGTCCATCACAGCACATCTCAGGTGGGAAGGGGCCTTATGAGGTCTCTAAACCTAGCCTAGTCTCCTGCTGAAACCAGAGTCAGTGGTGAGACCAGAGCAGGAGCTCAGGGCTTTGTGCACTCAGGTGCAGAAATCCTTTGTGACAGAGGAGAAGGTCCCAGTGTAGTTCGCATGTGTTCATCAGGGAGGAGACTGGCACCAAAAAGGAAATGGGTGGTGTATCATCAGCACTGAGTGAGGCGGTTTAAGAGCATGTAACACACACACACCACTTAGGAATAGAATAATTTCTGGCAGAGGGAGACCTGGCACTTTCACCTGATCAGATCACGTGTAAATATAGAGTATAAGAAAAATAAAACAAAACAGCCCATGTCTGGTGGAAGCTGGTAATATTTTTCTCCATTTTATAGATCAAGAAGTTCAGACAGAACACAGTGGAAAGCCCAGTGTCAATTTGTTTAGTGTCAGTGTACATACTGATCCTGAGAGTTCAACCATATTAACTTTTTGTATCCAACTCCAAGTGAAGAACTACTTGATTTTTGTTTTTCCCTACTGAAGAAGAGAAACCTTACCTCTGCCAAGACTCACCAGCAGGCACGACCCAAGTGCATGACTTTTGCTATTAATTCACTGGTTCTCTAAGATGAAGGACATTGGGTATTACACAATAGAATTTTTTAATATGAAGAGCCTCTTAAACTGATGACTAGTTATTTAATAGGAAATCGTGCATGAATCTAAGAAGTTTAGCTTTCAGCTCATGGTACTTTATTGTGTCTCCACAACTGGGAGTTATAGCACTTTGCCTCTGCTTTAATTTTTTTTAAATCAGACAGGAAATCCAACTAATCAAACAATGCAATAATCCTGTCTAGGAGCAATAAACACATGAACCAAAGTTTCCATATCTTGGCATGATAAAAGAGGTGTAGCTACTATTGTTTAAGGATGATAAAGGCAGTTTTGGTTACTGTGTGAAAGTGAGTCTCTGGAGATAAGAATGCAGAAATTCCCAAAGTGTTCAAAATCAGGTGGTATGTGTTTTAATGTTAACTAACATCAATGAAGTGGTCTAGATTTTGCAAGGCTTGGTTTCCCTTGGATGGAAAATTGGATGCAAATCTGTGACATTGAGAGGAACGTGTTTTTCCTTCTGTGTAGCCTGTACTCTCACACCACCTGCATAGTGGAAAGGTTTCCTGTTCCAGGTCATTTTTAATTACTGGATATCCTGAAAGAAGCAAACACAATTCATTTGTGGTCAGTGTGAATAATCTTGGCACCTGCTTCTGGTGATTACTTACAGGAGAGCTGAAAGCATTGTAGAGGACTTGCCCATTCTGTGGGAATGAGAGTTTTGTGACACAGCTCTTAAAAGAATGAGGGGGTTTTGGTTGTTTGGAATTAAAACCTCTAACAAATAATTTATTAAGTGATTTCAAATGGAGTGATTTATTTATGTTTTAAATTTATGTTTTATTAACAACTGTGTTAATAGTTTTAGAGACTAGTAGGTATTAATTTCAGTATCAGGTAAATTAAATCCAGATGTCTCAAAGTACTCACACCTTTAAACCAACAACTGACTATCCAGTAAATCTGAAATGTTAAAAGTTGATGTGTTCAAGAGAGATGTTGGCATTGTTTTAAAATCTAGTAATTTTTAATTTTGACACAAAGAAGTTCCTGTTGGTGTAAGCATTTCTCCTTGAGGTTAGTAACCCAAATATGTGGCAGTGCAAGAGTGGAGGGTCATTTCCATAGTTTCAAAGTGAAAGAAATGCAAAAGCTGAAGATTGCACAAAAAAAAAAAGTAAAAGTAATTTCATAAATATTTTAAATTCTAATAGTAATCAGTAATTAGTCATTAGCATTAAAGCTGTCACTACACTCCAGCAGCCCCCCTTATTATTTGTTCTTACTGAGTTACTGTAAAAAGTGCTTTCAGAGTAAATCTTTAATCTTTTAAATAACTTCCTGCTAAACCACAGCTTTGATATTGCACCTGCAGGTTGTTAATTTGGGGTTTTTTAAGTTTAAATCATTGAAGAGAGGAAAGATTAGTTAAATGTGAATATCACAGAACTTAACAGTTGAAACTGTTGGGAAATTTCTGTATAGCTGTTTTCAGCTCAGAAACGTGAATAAAGGAGTCTCTGTGCACTGGGGTAGGGCAACTTTTTGCTTTAATACTTTACAGATTTTTGGAACAAAATGCACCAGAACTGAAAAGCAGTATTTTTTGCTGACCTTGTTGGAAGGCTAATGCTGTTTCTGGGAAATAAATGAAACAAGCAGTTCTTTGTTGGCTGAAGTGGAGAGAGAAAAGGAGGGGAGCCCCGTTGTTTTTTCTATACAGTGTCATGACTAAGTCAGAACTGTAACAGGGCTAGGTTCATTCTTTTTTTTTTTAATTTTTAAACTCTGTAGACATTTGCTTTTCATCAGACTGTGTTATGTGACACCTGGAACTGGACAGGTTATCTGAATTCAGTTCTCGGCTGCATATAAACAGAGCAGAAAGATCCACAGTTACATCCAGACACTTCTGACACTAGAATAACAGAAGTTGGCACAATCGGTTCAATGCATATGTCAGAAACAATTTACACTTGCATGTTTTGGCTTCTGCAACTTGCAGAATCCCTTGCCCACAAAATAACACTTGCTTGGCCTATATCCAGCAAAGTTGTCAAAAGAAAGGTCCCCTACAATGTCAGAAAACCTAATTCAATAGAATATCATTAATAATTTAAAATCAAACAAAAGCAATAAAAGAATTTTTACATTTTTCATCTAACTGGAAAAACAAAATTACATTGGTCTAACTTGAGATGTGAACTAAATAGTTGTAACTTCATGGACTGCAATGAAACAATGGCCACATAGTCCAGATTTGGAACTTAGCTCCATATTTTTACTGGCTTTCAGTTGGGCTGGATAATTGCGTAATGGCTGTTTATTGAAAAGACTTAATTTTGCAAAATAAATTTCTTTTTCCCCAAGAGAACTGAATTCAAGGCCACACTGACTCTGTCTGTTGGAAGGATGAATACATTTCATCCCTTATGTTATACCCAATCTCCTTTACCACAGAGTGGCAGGTTTAAGCTTTTTTGTATTTTCTGCTCTGCAGAACCTTAGAAATGTTACACTGGCATGCCAGACCCTGCCTGGTAAAGTGAAGCTTACTGAAGACCACTTGGTTTTCCTTAGTTACTTTTTGACCTCTCAAAACGAGCCTGAGGTCCCAAGGCTGCCCAGAGGTCTGGCTGAGAGGAGCTGTTGGGGTCCCTGGTCAGTCTGACCATATGGGTGTACAGAGAGCCGGGGCTGTGCTGGGCAGTCTGGTTGGAGTGAGAGTGACGGGTTTTTCTTTTTTAACCCAAACTCCCAATGTACCTCACAGCATTCAAATACAAATTCAGAACTGAAATATAAATGAATGCAGCCATTACTAAAACTGTAAAAATAGCATAACAGATGTGCCATATGATTATATCATAAGGAAAAGAGATTTGTATAACGTCATTGTTTGTTAAGTTGCTCACTGGAGCTGACAAAAGATTTTCACTGGGCTTATTCAAACCCTTAGTGACAAAAGAGTTACCAGCTGTATTCCAAACCAGTGTTACCAAACTTTCAGTGTCAGGGTTCAGTTCTTGTTCAGTGGAGCAGTTCCAGCGCTTAGGTAGACAGTTTTTCACAAACTGAGCTTATGCATATACCACAAGAGCTATTTTTCCATTGGTTTTATTGCAACCAGCGTATTTAAAGATTTGCTATTACTTGAAAGCTAAACAATATCAGACATATCAATCATGCTTAAAGATATTCCAGGTACTCTAGTTTTCTGTTTTCTGTACACATGTCATTATAGCTCTATCCTTAAGCAAAGCAACTTAGTTTATTCCAATTTTTTTCCTTGTTGTTTGGAAAACTGACACAGTGTAAAATGCTAAAGCAGTGAGAGGTCTTGGTCCTGTAACAACTGTATCATCATACTTTGCCACACTTCTTTTGAAGAGACTGCAGTTCTACCTGAATCCCAGATTTTGGTTTTGCCCAAGTAGATAGTATTGCAGAACAAAACCTACCTGACATTACCTATAGTGTTGTATGTGAAATTGTATGCAGATCTAGCCCAGGTCTAATAGAATCATTGAATCATCAAATCATTTGGGTAGGAAAAGCCCTCCACGTCTGAGTCCATCATTAACCCAGCACTGCCAAGGCCACCACTAACCCATGTCCTCAGGTGCCACATCTACGTGGCTTTTAAGCGCCTTCAGGGATGGAAACTCCACCGCTGCCCTGGGCAGCCTGTGCCAGGGCTGTACAAGCCTTTTGGTGAAGAAATTTTTCCTAATATCCAACCTAAACCTCTGCTGGGATGACACACTGGCTGGCGTCAGTCTCTGTGCTGTACTGGTTCTGGAAGCACGTTGCTAAGGTGGTTTGGATCTGCCTGGATGCTTTCCACAAGGTCCAGAGGGATTTATTATTTGAGCTTTGCACTACCTACAGGTAATAAAGCTGCCCTTAGACTCAGGCTAGTCCTAGAGATAACCCAGAACTAATGCACGCCTGGTCCATGCAGCTAGGCCTGATCTGCCTCAATAATAAATCTAACTTGGGTCCTGAACAAACCCACCCATAGAGTTAAAATTTTGAAAATTCAGTGTATTTCACTTCTGGCTTATCTGAAGGATATTGATGCTGGATGCTATTCTTAGCACCATAAGCAGGAAAAAATTTGTCTTGGTTATGTCAGAAGTCTGCACAATATCCTTGGATTGCTTAATATCTGAAGTGCTGGGCTTGCCTGTGCAATTGCGGACTTCTTCACTGGAAATGCCTTGATACCAACAAACACTACGTTTACACAAAACTATGAGGTGCCCAAGGGTTTTGTGGCACCAAAAATGTTAAGGTGGTTCTGTTCCTCACAGTCTTTGACTGTTGTGTACAATCTAAAGATTCTCACCACTACCTTCCTGTGGTCACCAGGCCGCATTCTCAGCCTGTCCCTTTCTGAATTCCCAGCTCCTTTAACTGGAGCCAGTGTGCTTGTTCATCATGAGTGGCTATTACTGTTTTCTTCATTTTTCTGGATGTTTTGGTTAGATTTTTCCTGCTGTTTAAAGACATATTAGTATCAATTTACTATGAGAAACAGTATTTCCTGAGGGCCACAGTGTTCCTTTCTATGGCTATTTCTTGTCTTCACATAAGTAAGACTTACCCATAAGTTACTGTCTCTGTAGTGTATCTACTCCATCTATGTTACTTCTGGGCATTATTCCTGGTAATACTGTCCCATTCATTTTTGTACGCTTTTCTCAGTGAAGCAATAAAATCTTTCCACTGTTTTGTCTCCTTTATGTTCTGTGGTCAGTTCTGTGTACAGAGTGAGACCTTGCCATTGCTGATTCTGCGTTTGCAGAGCGTGGTCCAGCCCTATTGTGGCTGTGGCTCCTCTGCAGGCAGCAGCTCTTTGAGCTTCTCCCCCATACTCTGTCTCCTCAGGAGTACATTCTGCAGCCCTCTCTTGTCCAGGAAGGTGCATTAAGTAGTGTGAGACCCCAGTCGCGGGCACATTCACACCACAGCCTCCAGCTCATGATTGTTGATCACTGCTGGTGTGAGGTGGTGGGCCAGTGGGTCCTGCACAGTGAGAGGAGCTGAGCAAGCAGGGAAGCACAACACACACAAAGGGTTTATCTGCTGCCTGCAGGTATTTGCTGGTGCATAAACTGTATGGAGGCTTTTTAGTGCCCAAATCACCTAACATGGGCCAAGAGCTGTGTGGAGGAAAATGGCAGTGGCTAAATGGTGGCAGTTGGCCAAGGGTAGAGGGAGAGCACTTCATCTTCTGTGCTCGGCATGTCCTGGGCCTCATGGTATGTCCTGTGGGAGAGTTTCAAACTGGAGACGATCTGCTGCATTTCATATGGCCCAGGCTCCAGTAGCCCCCAGGAAGGGTGATGGGCAGTGCTTTTTGAATGTCTGTGGCACCATTTGGACCAGCTGTTTTGCAGAGAATATATTCCATGCGCTATCATGTGTGAACTGCTGGTGTAGGAAAGCCCTACACTTAACACATTAGCTGAAGGCTTATTGTCATAATTTCAGTGCCTTTCAGTGGAACAAGGGCAAAAGAACACTTGCAAATTGCCATGATCTAATTACTCCAGCAAGTTCCCAGAGTCAGACCCTAACCCTGAATGCATCCCAAAGACACCAAACGGGCTATTAATCTTTACTTAACTTCACCTAGTTCTGTCATTTGCATGTGCTGCTTAGGTGAAAGCAATTTTCTTTTCAAGAACTTCCTATGTTGTGATGATCCTTCAGCCAGCCAGGACTTTTAGCATGGTTGTTCTGTTCATTGACATGCCAAAAATGTAAGCACATGCTTATGCATACAAGAAGAGTTAAATTCCTCCCTGAGTGCTTATGGTTCTGGCAATTTAACACCATGTTTACACTGACAGAATTTATTAAATTGTACTTAAAATATTTCTTACTTATTTTAATGTGACTACGACTAGACTCACTGCATCTTAAAATGTGGTTCCATATATTGTTTTCCCACTGTAAAAGTGGTTTGATTTCTGCACCCAACTCTCATTCTTGCTTTTCACCTCCCAGCACTGCACTTTTTAACCTTTCCAGGGTTTTACCACTGAGAAGTTACTGCTCAGTGCTGCCTCTACTCTGTCTTTCTTGTAACCAACTTATTTTCCCACCTGGACTCCAGCATTGGTTGCACATAAGGATCTTCATGGCTACCCAGCTTTTGCTGGGAACTGATATAGCCAGAAAATACCTTCTTTTATCTCCGGGCAATTTTTAGTCTGCTACGTGGCCACAAAAATGCCTTTTGCCAGCTCTGTAAAAGGTGCAGCATGTGGACAGGAGTGAGCAGCTGGGTCTGGAAGAGGTGATGGACAGTGGCACTTCAGTTTCATGTGGAAGCATTATGTAATTTGTGTGGATACAGCTGTTTGTGGACCACACATAGGCTGACTCCAGGGAAAGGACTGCTTTGAACTCAGATAATTTCTTGAGCTGGATTTGCCACTGAAGCTAAAATATCACATAGCTGTGCTGTCATATGGTTCCACAGTCTCTACATACTGGACCTCTGTGATACTGGATCACCCAGAGGAAAAATTTAATCCAGTTTTAATATGAGCATATGTGAATCTTTCTGTCAAACACAGCAAGGCAGATTGTGCTGGCTGAATGCCTGCATACGGTGTTACTGCAGCTGCAGAAAGACAAGACAGTACATGAACTGACAGAAAACTGGCTAGCATAAAGATTTTACCTTGGAACTGGCAGAGTGAGCAAAGTTCAGCATTTTTTGAATTGTGTGGGTATCACATTTGATCAAGGCTGTAACATCAACCCATTTCTTACAATCACATGTTCTGTATCCTTGAAGATCAGACATGGGCACAGCATAAATATGTTCAGGTCTTTTAGACTGAGAACTGAGTTGAGATTTATTTCTCACATGGTAAGAACAAGGAGTACAAGATGAAAAGGAAGATAAAAATCTTAGTTTCTTTGGATAGAAAAATACAGTATCTCTTCTAGAGAGTGTTTTAGTATCTGGGGTATTCTTGTTAAAAGGTAAGAGCTCTGTTAATTATGCTGTTGCCCCTTCAGTGAAAGAATCCTTGAAAAAACGTCAGTTAATTTTTAAAGCAGTACGTCTCCCACTTGTAATCCAGACTGGCTTTAGTTACTGTGTGTGTTTTTTACTGGAAATGTGAAGATAGGGAAGGAAAAGAAGGAAGAGTTCCCTCCATGATTCACAAAGGCTTTTGGATGGATTGCTGAAAACTGATATATTTTACTCAAAAATGAAAAGGAGGTACTAACAGAGGCTATCCAGTTTCCCCTCTCTGTCTAATTTTTCTCCTGTTTTCTCCAATCCTATTACTAAGAGGGAAACATTTCTAGAGGGAAGGGATGGTTCTGTTTCCATGCGCAAGTGATACCTGCTGTCTGAGGTGCCAGGGCATTCTTTTAGCTTTATGGCATCGTGGCACCAGACTGACTGTGAAGCTACACAGAGACTTGCAATTTCTTTCATAGCAGTTCTGTGAATAAAAATGACCATCCCACAGAAAATTCTGCTCTGATTTATAGATTCTGAATTTGACTAGAAAAGAAGATGTAGATTTAAGTAACATTAACAGTTTAAGCACATTAGCTTGCTCAGCAGCGGCCTTCTGTATAAAAGTGAAAGGGTTTATCTGGGTATAACTCAGGTTTGCTTGCAAAAGGTCCCATTTCTCTCATCTGCCATCTGTGGAGTTCTTTCCCTGCCAAACCTTGCGAATATCCTACCAAAAGTGGAGAATTAGTGGGTTATTTCCAAATCTGAATACCCTAACAGATAAAGTTTCAGTTGTTAATCTGCTGGTAGTTATTCTTGCAATAGTTAATTTAGATCTGTCAATAAAGAAAATGTAAGCTGAAAACAGTTTTACTAGCTTCCTGCCTATATATAGACATTTGTAGAGGAATTTTCAATTAAAAAACCTTGCATGTCATTTGCTACATTGTTAGGTAAATATTTGAACATGCCAGGGTGAGTTAAAAATACTTGCTGTATTGTAAGCTTTCTTGTTTGATACACATGGAACATTAAAAATCATTTATGAAGCAATTGCTAGTCCAGATATTGCCAGATGGAGTAGTTGTCTCAGTCACTTGAAATACAGTAATTCTAATAATTCTGTCCTGTAAGTGAGCAGCACGTGGCAGTACTGTCGCACCTGAGGTGCCTGAGCTGTTGTGTCTCCCACAGTGGTGAACGGCCCAGTGCAGCTGGCCCCCAGCACAGCCCTGCCACAGCAGAGCCACCCTGCACAGCCCCCCGTGCTGCTCGCCCTGCCCGGTGCACTGACCACACAGCAGCAGCAGCAGCAGCAGAAGCTGAGGCTCCAGAGAATCCAGATGGAGAGGGAGCGAATTCGGATGCGTCAGGAGGAGTTACTGCGACAGGTAAGGCCAATGATGCTCTTACTTTGTTAAAGAGCTTTTAGTTCAGTGCACCCAAATTTTTACCAAGTACAGTTAGTAGCTCTGTTACTTTATGTCAAGATTAAGCATGGGTTTAGGTAAGGATAACCAAAAAGCTAATATAAATAGATAATTTCATTTTTTCCTCTAAAGTAGCACTGAACAGAACGCAGAATGGTCATCAGTCAGAAGTTACAGAGCTGGAATCTTTCTTACTGGCTCTAATAGTCATGTAAGAACCAAATTCTGTTCTGTGTCTATTCATGAACAACTATCACTGATTGATTGGCAATTTAGCTTGGTTTGCATAGGAAACCACATTCGTGCTTCACTGAAGATAAAGGCAGAACATATGGAGTTGTTCTTGCCTCTGATCCCAACTCTCTAAATTTGCACCCTTTGCCTTTGAGTTATATCAAATTCACATCTTGCATGAATACCTCTGATCTGAAGACTTGCCAGAGTTGGTTATTTATGGATATTTTTTGTTCTATTTCTTAAGTTTCAACTCTGTATAATGACTCACATTGAACTAAATAGATATATAACTTGCTTTATACTATCTAAAGAAAATGAAGTTTTAACAATTGCATTTTGTCTGTTATGGACTACTCCACTGGCGATGTTGTGTTTGCATGGCATATTAATCAGATTCCTTAGTGAAAAAAAAATCCTGTTTCTCTCAGGAACAGCATAAACTTTATCAAGAAGAATATTGCTATTTGTGGCCTTCCAAATGCTGCAGATAACAGTTCTAAGCACCTTTAAAAATGGTAACTTTCACAAGATCAAGGTGGTTTCAGACATGGGCAATGGTCTCAAGTCTGTTGCATACCTTCTTTACCATCAGGATCTCAGAACATGATAGAAATGGGTATAGGAAGAGAGTGAAGATATGTGGTATGAGCTTAGTCATCCTTGTCATCATGCTCACAACATGTTCAGCTATTTTTACTCTAGCTCTGTTCTTGCTTCAGGACAAGAGCAAATTAAGCTTCAAAACAGTTGTACCATTGACACAAGGGCTGGTTTCCCTGCTTTGCTGACTTTGAAACTGATACATGCACAGCACTCTGCAGCTGTACTGTACTTAATCAAGCCTTCAACTTACTGTGCCCAGTAATACTCTGCCGCTGTAGTGTTTGTTGGAGCTCCACGTTGCATGAAGCAGGACAGTATCACTTTGCATTACTAAAGTTTTCAGAACTGGTGTAGCTCTTAGGAAGGAAAGCACGATACAAAATCCATCTTTCTTAACAGAATGCTGTGAACTTCCTGCCAGTAACTTGAGCATCCTTAACCCTGGCAGCTGAGAAGGATGCAGTGAGCCCCTCTGGAGTCATCAGTGTCCAAGTATAGTCACTCCTGCTCTGACCCTCCACTGCTCTTTCTGCTTTTCTAGTGTAACCTGTCTAAGGGAAAACTGCTGACTAAGTGTGTACTCTGCTGCCAGCAGCTGTGAGGAGGTGCAGAGCATTTGAGTGAGAGGGGAGGGATTCTTTGAAGGGTCACAAATGTTTCAGCCTAGCAGCAGCTGCTGGCTCCCCATAGCCATTCCTGGCAGCAGCTGATGGGGTGCAGCAGCATGCCCAGACAGGAGGAGGACACAGCTCTAGGGCCTCTTGGCTTAAGGCATTTGTTTCATTCTTTGCCCTCCTCTTCATGTAGTTAGTTGGTAAAACCCTAAAACCCTAGATTTAGAGTACGTGCAAGAAGGGCAGCATGTCAGAAAACCAACATGACAGCTTCTATTTAAAGGTTTCCTTACTGACTTTCATCATTCTGTAAAGAGTTAATGTTCTTTCATACTCATTAGTTTTTGTCAGGGAGAATCTGACTGCTACTTAAGAGCTTCTTGGAAATGGAAGTCGGTAGAGGTCAGTCAGAAATCTCTGAAAGGTCAGGCAGGGAAGGTGCCCTCAGCACTTCTCTGTGTGCACGAGGGCCATCCTGCACCATGTTTGGAAGGGTACCAATAATCCCAAAAAGGCAATGCTTCTCAGAGGCTTCTTTCTTACCCAGGGGATCCTGTTGCCTAAATGCGTCCACAGAAAGTAACAAGGGCTCAGAAGAGGTTGAAAAAGCAGTGGGGGAAGATGCAGAGGAACATTGATCGCTTTTTTGTCCTTGCAAAGTAGACCCTTATTGGCCTGCTACAGCCTCAACAGAAAAATGCCCCTCTGTGTTCCTTTCACTGCACAGACTGGCCCAGGGTTTGGTGGCGCAGGCAATGTCTACATCTCTCACTTCCCATTCTAAGTATGAGGACTGGCAGCAGAGGAATTGCAGTGACCAGCAATGTAAACTTACTATAAAAATGCTCTCATTTGTCTCCTCCGAGGGTTTGGCAACTAAGCATAGAGTTCAGGTCAGTTCTGCCAAGGAGAGTTCCAGGAAATGTGACAATGAATTCCTGCATTTGTCTGGCATACAGCTAAAAAGGGGTTTACAGCAGAACTGTGCTCAGAGGCTTTGAATCATTCAACTCACTTCAATGCTGTGATGCTTTTAAAGAGTTTTGTAGATAACTGCTGATGAAGCTTTTTGAGATGGCTTTGTGATGTCAGAATACCGTGGGGTTTTTTAATGTATTTTATTTTGTTATTTATTTTTAAAGTCCTCTTTGGGTTTTTAAAATAGCATATGCCATAGTGCCAAGCAGATCATTAAGGGCATTTGGCCCTTTCTCAACTAAATGCCAGAAGTTGTCTCTGCTCCCAAAGGGGAGGGACCTTCCTGCATTCAAAGACTGAGAGCTCACTAGCCTGGCTGAGGCTGTAATAACATTGCTGCTCACAAGGTGTCGGAAGTCTCTGGTACTTTTTGGCAGATCTAGGATAGGGGATTCATGAATATTCTTCTTAAAAACCTTACAGTCATGCTTAGAATAGAGAACAGGACATAGCAGGCTGTCATACAGCTTTGGGCATTGTGTAGTTCATCCATTACTACTGACCATTGCTGTAATAATGTCAAAGAGGCGAAGGAATCTGACATCTGTAGCAGTACTAAAATTGCAATATGACTTCTGAACAAATAACCTGCAGTAGAGGAGGAACATATGTCACATATGGCAAAGCCAATGCTCTGCTTCCCCAGCCAGATCTTGACTCCAGTGTGCAGGAGTCTGTTGTTCCACATTATAAAATATCTGTGGAGTTAATATTACAAGTAACATGCACTATGTTGAAATAAAGACAGAAGAGGTGACACACCATTTCCCAAGAGAGAGTAGATCAAGTAACTTTATAGTAAATGTTGTGTTTCTTTCAACAAAGAGACAGGAACTTTGATTTTGTAAATGTTAGTGTGAGTCGTTCTTTAGGGTGCTGCAGGCTTTTCAGCTCACAAATGTTTTACTTTGGGAGGCCTGTCTAAATCTTATGTGGCAGTAGTTGTTTATTCTTATATTTTAAAAAAGTACTGAGAATATCTGAAAAAAGAAAAAGTTGAGAAATTAATTTAAAAACAGATACAGCTTTATTATTTTAGGGTCTTAAGTTATTTATTTGGAGCCAGACAACCTCTGTATAGAACTCCGCACCACTAGATGTCATGGGCGTTTTGCAGATATAATGCTAGAATAATTTATCTTTCAAGAAGACTTGTGGAAAAAAAAGGGTTTTTTTGTCTCTGATTGTTTGTCATCCTGCAGACAGTAGCCATGAGACAGGTCATGAGGCAGATGCTTATTATTAGGCAGAGGGTTCATTCTAAAGATTATTGCGTCAGTCTTGGTTCCAGTGGTTTTCTTCTAACATGTTAAGTACTTTGTGGTTGCTGAACTACAGGACTGGCTTCCAGATGTGGTAAAACTGACAGAGGTTCTGCGGGGCTTTAAGCCAGCACAAGTGGGTGTGAGAGATGTTGTCTGTCTACATAACGATTTTCTTCATATCAGTTTAAACAAATAGTCATCAGTGATACCTTCAGAACTACTTTGCTCATGTATATGATGTGGTCACTTGTTACAACACTGCAGTACTTCTGCAATGTTGGAATAACCCTTCTCATATATTTATTTGCCTTTTCAGGAAGCTGCTCTATGCAGACAACTTCCTATGGACTCCGAAAACATGGTCTCAGTTCAGACAGCTGTGAACACCCCTGCCATGACACAAGACATGAGGCCTATTACAAATAACGGATCCGATCCTTTCTTGAACAGGCAAGTTCCTCCTTCTTTAGGCAATTGCTTCTGTTGCCTTGTCTAGACTGTTATCTCTGAAGTAGTTCTGGTATCATCTTCTTTTGTACTCGCTGTAAACAGGGATATGGTTGAATGGCTGACCCAAAGTCTTTCAGTTTTTGCTTCAAGAAGGAATCTTAGAAAAATGAATAAATTGTAAGAGGTGGTTTTAACTGTAGTGTCAGGATATGTAGAAGTCTAAGTAGAATATTATCTAAGTATTAATGCATTCAATTTTTTTAGGCTGTCAAAATTGGTTTTGTCTCTCTCTATATATATACACATGTGTGTGTATTTCAAAATTTAAGAGTGGCCTCACTTCAATAGATTAGTTATTTGGGCTGATGTGACCCAAATATGATGTTGGCTAATCAGTGGCCAGCAGTTCAGAATGAGGCTTAATGACTCAGCACTAACTTTAAAATGTAACCTACTGTGCTCTCTTCCAACACTGTTCTCAGTGTCTGTGTCTACCCGAGCATCTTTAATGAGGTTTTTTCATGTTTCAATTTATAGTGGGCCATACCATTCCAGGGAACAGAGTACGGACAGTGGCTTGGGATTAGGATGCTACAGTATACCAACGACACCTGAAGATTTCCTCAGCAATGTAGATGAGATGGATACAGGTAGAATACTCTGGTTTAGCATAAATTATAGTAATTTTAATAACTTTGTGTTATAAATAGCAATGTTTCGTAATTGTGTAACTGAACAGTAATCTCTGGCTTTCTTACATGAGAGAACAGACTGAGACTGTGGGAGGAAATACCCAGAAGGTGCTTAGTACCCAGAAGGTTCTCAGCTTTAACTTAGGTACCGATTCTGCCCTTTTACCATAGACTGATATTAAACAAAATAAATAGAAGTTAGAAAATGTGAGCCTTAATTTCTGCTTTCATACCATTGTCCAAGGTAAGAGGAGTAAACCCCTGGTTTTGGGTTACATGTACAAATCACTGGATTTTCTAACTCTGGGAAATCAATCTCATTAATCTCTTACAGTGGCAAAGTCAGATTTGCCTTCAAACAGAATGTATTTAGCTAGTTTAGGTTTTGGGATATAGTTATTTTATATTAGTGTTCTCATGGTGTTTAAAATGCTGAAATAAATTCCTAGAAAATCAACAAGTTTTTTCCCAGAGAGTGGAATTCTCAGAACTTCCTCACTTAAACTTCCTTTTGAAGTCATCAGAAGTTCTAGATCATGCAGAGACTGAAAGGTTTCTCTACTAAAGGTTTTTATGCTTGTTATTATTAATTTATGAAAAAAAAGGTAATATTACAGCATTAAATTGCTGTAAAGCGTGTTTTTCAATTATTCCCCATGGACAGCATTGCCCCTGGAGCTGAGAACAGGACAGACATATACATGAGGCTTCTTTGCTCTGTGGGCAGACCAGGGAACAAACTTGGAGCTGTCCTGTCTCCAAAAATGGAAAGCCAGAGCTCGGTGCTTTGGGCACTGCTGGAAAGGGCCTTTTGTGTTCTTGAGAGCAAAGCAAGAATGTGAAATGTACTCTTCGAAGAACATGCACTCTGCACCGAAATACAGTTTTGAGGTAATGTTTGTGGTGGATAGGAGTGCTCACAAGCTTTCATTGAAAAGGGGGAGTCTGAATTTTAGGTCAATTCTGTTGTTTTAAATTACTCACAAGAACAGTTTGGTATTTCAAAAATTCTCTTTACTTTTCCTAGGAGAAACTATACCACAGACAACAATGAACGCAAATCCACAACAAACACGTTTCCCTGATTTCCTCGACTGTCTTCCAGGAACAAATGTTGATCTTGGGACTCTAGAGTCAGAAGATTTGATCCCTATTCTCAACGATGTGGAGTCAGTACTCAACAAAAATGAGCCCTTCCTGACCTGGCTGTAGTCAAGCAATGCTGATTGGGCCTACAATGCAATTCACATTTCTTTCCTCTTGAGATAGAAGTGGAATATCTGAAAATCCTCAAGAGATTCAATGTACTGCCTTAATGACTTTTGTTACATCACCCTTATGGTCAGTTTAATATCTGCCTGGATTTTATTGATAATAATTTAAATATAAAATACATATTTTATATATATATATAAAATACCTATATGCCTACATATTTGTTTTTAAAAAGCACACTACATTAGACATCTATGTATGTCTTTACCTTTTCAGACCAGGCAGAAATGTGGCTGATGTTTGTGCATGTCTCTGACTGATCTCTTGGCTATTGATTGACATCACAGACCCTTTGTGAACCACAAAAGTGAACTACTAGGTCACTTGGTTCAAAAAATCTGCACAGTGTCAGGCCAGGAGAGCAGTTTTATAACTATGTTTATGACAATAGTATCAGAAACTTTTTTTAATCAACTTACTTAAGCCTTAAAAATATTTTCTTTAGTTCTTAGTAACTAACTGTGCTGTATGGAATACAGATTAAATCTGATCCATGTCAGCCATAGTAATTCTCATTATATATTTATCAAGGCACAAACAATACTATAGCAGTTTATTTTTTTCAGTATATTACTGTATATTTTTCAGAAAATAAATACTTCCAATCTGAAAGTACCAGAATTGTTTAGCAACATTTTTACACTAAAATATTGTTGCAAAATAAACCAGGCTGGTACTGACTGCTGCCTTTTGAAAACAAAGCAATGTATTATAAACAAGCATTTTAAAAAATTCTTAGATTTTTATGTTTATTATATTAAGCACTACAGTTTTGTAATTTAACACATGAACAAACAATTTTTTATATATATAAAATCTGTGGCAAGTATCTTAAGTACAAAAATACTCTTTGAAATGGCAAATGTGGCACAACTTCTTAATGTCATATGTGGGGGGAAAAATAACTTTGCTTATACTATTTTCAGTAATGTTTTTAACTGACAATGTCAAAATACATGTAGTTATATACATGAAAAAAACCATCAACTTTATCAGGGCACTGCTAAAGCAGCACTGGGACTCTTCTGATGAAGCTGCTTAGTTCTTCTGTCTTTCACTTACTGTAATTGGTGCGCGGGTGTGCCGTGTGTTTCTACCTATTGTATATCCTACAAACACTTCCTTATCAGAGGTTTGGGACTGAGAAGGCATCAAGGACATTAAGCTTGCAGTTCCCCCGAAATGCAAATGAAGTCCTGAAAATTATTAAATGTTTCGAAAATATTTAATTTATAATCTATGAATTTACATTTTTTATATTGAAAAATAGGTCTGTTTATGAAAAGCATTAAAACTTTTCTCTAAGCTTAATCCAAGCTATATAAAGAGAAGAGATGTAGCACTAAGTGTAAATGTGTGTTTGCCATGTCTGATAACACTTAACAAGATCTTACTGATGTGACAGAATATTGATTACTAAAGACTTTTCCATCTGGTTAGGGCAAGGTAGGTGAAAAGGTCAGAGATGAAGTGGTGGGAATACAGAGTAGGTTTGGAAGACAAATGATGAGGTAATAAATGTAAATCCTTGCTGGAAAGGGTGGCTGCAGACAGGGACACATAGCAAATGGATCTCCGGTGTTCAGTGAAAAACATTACAGAAGCACTAAATAAACAACCTTGTCCGTGATGAACTGCTGGGTGTATGTGGTGTTAAAAGATGGAAAATAAAAAGCACACATCTTGACATTTGAAAGAAAAGATGGAAGGCAAAGACCTATAGTTGTGAAGTTTTATTGCATAGAGAAAAGCAGCTTTTTTAAATGTTTTTGGTTGTTTTGGTTTGGGGTTTTTTTAAGTAGAAAAAGAGATGTAACAGCAGAGTTGTGTCTGAACAGAATTTAATTACTGAATGGGCATTGCATTTCTTTTATTCTTTTGGAGGGGCTATTACGTGGGGGATTTTTTTAAATTATTTTTGCTAGTGCTAACTTTTGAGATAGCACAAAATTTCTTTCCAGCAAACAGGGGACCGGGCAGGGCTGACCAGTATTACTGTAGGTTTAATCTCTCTCTTTTAAGGGTTTCTTCAGGTTGTCAGCCTAAATGAAAAACAGATGGTCCTAAGGCTTTTTTCTGTAGTGCCATGACTAATGTTGGTAAAGAACTGGAGACCTTTTGGCCAATTTGCAAGGCTAGGTTGCTAGTGCTGCTTGGTTGGTGTGAGGAGCCGATAGCCGTTGGTGCTGGAAAGACCTGCAGCAGCTGCAGATCTGAGTGCTGGTGTGATCCAGGGGATAGTGCTCATCAACAGGTTATGCTTAGAGAATGCAGTTTTTTCATTTGCTAGCAGGTCTGCACCACTGAACATGTAAGCTTGTCATAATAAAAGATATTTTGAGCCAGTCGAGGTCTGGGCTGCTGTGAGTGCTGATACCTGCCTGGCCCCATTTATTGTGGCCACCTAAAGGCTGTGCTTCGTGCAGGGAAAACTGATGTAGCTTTCTAGCGAAGTCTCATCAGTTGTTTACCAGAATTGTGAATCTGCAAGCTCGATTCCTTTTTTTGTTGCTGTTTCTGTGGTGGAGTGGCTTGGTGCAAAGACCTGAAAATGGTAAAGCAATCATAAACTGTGTTTCCGTGTTACTTCCATAATAAACCAGCAGCGGATCTGAAATAGGAGGGTGCTGCGCAGAACAGCACTTCAGAGTGAAACAGCTGCCAGAGTCTTAGGTCAGATCTTTACTCAGCCACAAAGCAAGTGATGCTAAAGTTAACAGTGATTCTTTATGCTGTCAGCTTTTCATTTTTGTAATGGAGAGGGTTTATCTGATGAGATGTAGTAAAAGCAAAATCTGTTTTCCAACATTCTCTTTTTTAAAAAGTTTCTGGCTTTTTAAACAACAGGGGGTTGTGGCAGAACTTTTCAGTATTCAAAACGTATGTAATATGAAACTAAATTTATTGCTGACAATATTTCACTGCACTATTTCAGGTTTCAAACATTTACTGTCCTAAATGTACGCTATCTACTTGTAGTATAAATACAACCATTGTGCCAGCTGGACAGTTTTGCTGTGACCATCCCTGAGGGTGACATACGTAAGTCTTGGTGATACTGAAGTAGTGGGACATTGTTAATTACAGTTTGTATTCTGGTAATACTGTTAGAATGTAACTTGGGGAGGCATTGGGTTTGACTTTTTGACAACAAATGCTGTTTGGGGCGAGGGAAGGATTTAAATGTCTATTGTAATTACAGAAAAATGTGGGTGGGTGTTCAAATAAACTTGTTTCCTAATATATACATCCATGTACATGCTAGTTCTTTAACTATTTTATTTACTTTTTTCATTCAGTTATATGACATGTGTGAGCATTTGTTTTTAGTATTTAGTACCTTGCAATAGATTGTATGTATCAACAGCAATGAGATCAAACAGTCAGATCAAACGATAGAATCCAGGGTTTGATTCTGGGATTTTTTTTTTAGTATTTCTTTGGCCTTGTACATGAAAAACAAAATACAAATGAACTTGAAAGATTTCGTATGCATATTCGTTTTTTTAAATGGTTTGGGTTTGTCTCTGGGGGTGTGTTTTGCAGGTTTTAGTGCGTGTTTCCCAGGGAACAGTAGAACACTGCTTGGCATAAATGTGCAGACATACTAATCTGTGAAAAAGGACATAAATCTTGCATAAAAATATTAGTACTTAGCAAGTCCAAATGGGGTTTTTTACCATTATGTTTCAGTTTATTAGTAGTTGTTGTTATGACTGTTAGTGGTAGTTGCAGTTTTGCTTGGCATGCTTACAACTTGCTCCCTAGTGCCACCGTTACTTGTTTCTTTTAGTGGCACCTTGTAATTCATAATGTACTAACAACACAAGTGCTAGTTTACAGTTTGTTTAATACTGTTATCTCTAAGCAGAATCATTAGCACCTGGTCCATTTGCTGTTAAATTCTGTTTTGGAGGCTTAAATAGTGCATTGTTTTAAGTCTGATCCCTTACTCAGGAAGTTTATTAAATTCTGTGTTAGGAAAATACCTGTCTTTCTTAGGAACAAGCCATGAAACCTAAACATCCTGGGCTTCTGTTTGAGTGTCTGGTCTTTATTGTCACGGTACCTGACATGGGTGATTTCATGATCCAGTTCAGCTGTTACTATTAATTAATTTTAACTTTTTTCTTGAGTCATTATTTTCCATAATTTATTGAAACTAAATTGTTAGAATGTGTCTTAACGGTATCTTGCATTTACATACAAAAACTCTGAAACCTCCATCAAACATAAATGCCAGGTGTATTAGCTTCTGACTGTGTTTGGAAATATGTGATTGCTAATTCATGGTTTATTACTCAGGAATATTAATCAAGTTTCTTTGGCACAAATAGCGAATATGTATTTGTAAAGGCCATTCAGTTTGTTCCTAATGGTATCAGCTTGCAAGACCCTAGAAGGTCTCTCTCCTTCCAAGCTGCTCAGCCGTGCTCGCTGCACTCTTGCTGCTCCAGGGTGTTGTTACCCAGGAGCTGTGCTAAAAAACACTCATCGGGGAGAGATTTCCTGAGGCTGGGCTGTCCTAAAACCCCCGTCCTTTCAGAGCCTGCCCACACCGCGGCTGTCGCAGGCAGGGGTCGGCAGAGCCACTCTCCGCGGGTCCCTCACGCCCGTTCGGGCCGGGCCGCACCGAGAGCCCCGGGCCGGGCATCGCCGCGGCGTTCCGGAGAGTCCTGTCCGGAGGGCGGCCAGCAATGGAATCCTCACTGGCGGAATTCAGTTAGCCTTGCTTAACTGGTTCCCAAAAGCTCAATCTGCCCTCAGCCGCTAAAAATGCTCGCGTCTCCACCAAGTACCTCACGATTCCTAAAAGCACAGTGGGTGGAGTCACACACAGTTTCACAGCAAAATTAAGACTTTGTGTTAGGGTGGGATTGGCTTTGTTTTGTTTTCTTCAGACAACCGGATTCCTTGTAAACAGCTGTTTGCAGAACGGAGTTTGGAGCAGGACGGTGAGGCCCGACCAAGGCCCGGGGCTGGGGAGCGGGGCCGGGGCAGAGCAGCGGGGTCGGGGCCGGGCCCGGGGCTGGGGAGCGGGGCCGGGGCAGAGCAGCGGGGCCCGGGGCGGAGCAGCGGCGCCGGCAGCAGGTAGGAGAAGGTGGCCGTGGCAGCGGTCATACGCGCCGGAGCTCCCACGGGCCCCGTGGCCTGAACGCCCCGCGCGGTCCGGGTGGCGCCGAGAGGGCTCTCGGCCCTGCGGGCCCGTTCCGCGGGAGCCAAAGAGCCCACGGCCCAAATCGAGAGAGACGTTTACTGGTGCCGCTTTCTGTACATACCTGTTTCCAAATACTGCAATAACTTACTCTAACTAGCACAGTTAATAAGTAAACTGTGTAATTTTCAGTGCCTACTAACGAGTCTTTCCGGTTTGGATTGCTCGGCTCCACAGATGGGAGCAATCTCTATCTTAGCAAAGGGTCCTGCAGCAAACTAGCAGGGACAGGTGGGGGGATAACGCTGTTGGTTCACAGGTAAGCATACCTATAAGAAAGTCCCATTGTGTTGGCAGAGTTTTTGTAATTTCAGTAAAGCAGTACATCCTCATCCAGTGAAAATGTAGTTTGGCAAGAAAACAGCTCATAGGTGTTTTACTTGTGTTCTTACTCATGTTCATCACTGTGATACCACTATCTGTCCTCTGGGGCAAAGACTCCACCTATATCCGCGTAATGGAACAAGTCAGCCTTCCCACCCTTGGACAGCTGGGGATGCTCCAGGGTTTGCCATTGCTTGCCTTGCAGCTGGTTATACTGTGAGTAATGTAGAATCCATAAAGTGGGAGCTACAGTTGAACTGGTAACAGGTGATGAACTTTCAAGACTGGAACGATGTTAGAAAAACATCCCTTCTTCTGAGCTGAGCAAATTTTTTTTAAAACTTTGTTATTTCACTATTTTAGAAATGAAACTTCTGCAAAGAGTTGCCAGTTAAACAGTGCATCATTCCCTGACAAGTGACATCGTTTTGTTGCAGTCTATTTATTGAAGATTATCAGTAAAGAGAACACAACTCTGTATACTTCAGCTGTGCAGGGACATCAGCTTTATCATGCTGAAGTTAAAGTGCATGGGCTCAAAATCACATGTGTACATTCCACATGTAATCTGAGTTGTTTAACAACCAGTGTGTTTCCTTTTATGTAAGCTCTTGGCTGAAACAGTGGCACACAATGTTAAAGTTGCTGTGCTCAGTATCCTGGTCATCCAGTCACTCAGCAGCCAGTTTTTATGGGTGAATGATGAAGCTTCAGCTAGCATGGGTATCTCAGAGATTTTACAAACAATACTACTATTTTTCCTTTCTGTGGCCAGGATTTCTACATCTGTATTTTTGTATGTATGTTGATATTTGTACATACAACAGAGTGTGGTGGTCAAGTTGGTCAGGGCTCCTGAGGTGTGTTTTAACACTTTCAATTACCCCTGTTTGTGGTTTCTATCTTGTCATCATCATCCTTCTGTTCCTGTGTTAGCACTGCAGTCTCTTTATCTGTGACTTCTCTCCCAGAAGTACCACTGGCCTGTTTTTCATTCTCTGTTACAAGGATCTGTGATGAATCCCTCTCCTTGATTTTACTGGACACATTGCTCAGTAAAAACACAGAGCAATGTCCAATTACTGCAGAACTGACAGTGAAATTTGTTGCTAGGGGAGAGCCTCAGATGTTAGCCATAACAGACTGGGGAACACTGTTGTTGACACTTTAAAGTGTGAGTTCAACTGAGCTGCTGGTTTGGCTCCTTTACCCTTCATCTGTACCCTTCAAGACACCTCAAGGCCAAGGTGCAAATGCAGTCCAGATCACAAGATGAAATGTGTGTGCTTTGTGTCAGTATCTACTATATATTAGCTCATGTTAGAAAATCACCATGTAGTTGGGTGTCTCTTGGAAGCACTAACTCATGAAGCACCCATTGGTTTTGGTTTTAGGTATTGTAGCTTGCCGTCTATTATTTCTTATCCCATGTCCCACAAAGATTTATGTACTCTGTTTATTAATATGTCAAAGTTGTACACTATGCAGTTACTCATCCATGTGTTGAATGCTGATGAGAAACATTCCATGTATCCCCGAAGGCTTCATATAAATAAAACAAGACAAATGTGAGATGCAGGACAGCTGCTCACCACAGATGAAAGAATAGATGTGAGATTGTTGCACAGTGGGTGGTGATATAAAGGGTACTCTCAAATTCCTGCACAATGCAGTAGAACAGGTGGGACAGACAGCTGTTTGTAAAGAGATTTTTTTATAATTTGGCATCTTGCACAATGTATTGCTGAGGCCACTTTGCTTTTATTAATGTAACTCTCAGTACCTAAATAGAGTTGTTTAACATTTCTGCATATTGCTCAAGAACTTCCAGTGCTTTGGAGTACTTTGTTCTTCTATCCCTGGTGTAGATAGAGAGTATATGAAATACATTTTGTGAAAGCACAGGCCACAGAATTGTTATTTTAGAAAGAAAATTTTAGGGAACAGATACGGCAAATACTGAGAAGCCTTGAGACATCCAGCCTGGCAAGCTCATTTGTGAAAATTTTTTTCAGAAATTTTCTAAATAAGCAGTTGATTTGAATCCCTTAAATGTCTCAAAACCTTCTGATTTTCTTCTTGATTTCTTTGGGAAATGCTTCTTAAAGTTTTAAAAGTTGTTTCAAAAAAATATTTTTGCCTTTGTGCTCTCTATTGTCTTTCCTGTATCTTTCATAATATTGTGCCAAACACAGCTAAATTGAACTTCTGCAAAAAAGATTAATAAATAGCATTTTCACTCATGTGTAGATTGAAAACCTTGAGGAATTATGAGCTAACTGACCTGAACAGAAATTGTAACCCCAAATTGTGTTTTGCCTGAGAATAGCCTCTTTTTAAATGGAAGATGTTTTACAAACATAAATACCAATGTCAAGAGTTGAATTTCAGTTATTTTATTCCATGATGAGGGGTTTCAAGATGGCTAGGAAGAGAGTCAGGGCTTCACAACACTGGTGAAGGGAAGTGCCCTTCATTCTCATCATCTTAGCCAGAGCCAGTGCATCTCAGGGCTGCTCTGTGGAGGGCTGCAGAAGGGATCCTTCCAAGGTGAGGATGGTTGTCGGCAATATTCATATTCTTTAGACAGTTCCATCTCCCTGGAAGAATGAAAACATGGAGGTAATTTAGTGGCTACTATTGCTGTGACTTTCAAAGGTTTTTATTATTTCTCAGTGGCAGCAGTGTAGGGTTTCAGCTGTACTTCAGAAAACATGATCATGGCACTGGATGAAGACTAGTTTAGTTTTTCAGACTGTCAGCTAGTCAGATGTACATATAACTGATCAGTACACAAAATAACAGAACCATCAGTTGCTCACCCCACAACATCCACAGCATTTGCAGTCCCCACAGAGGGTTCCAAACAGGCCATTCACCACCTGAATGCCACAGAGCACTCCCTGGATCAAACTCATGACCAGCAGCAAGGAGAACAAGGTGAGGTGCCATACAACAATATTTTCAGGTGACTGACATTTGTTCCACAATGTATGGTCAGTGAGGTAATCCCTACAGGAGAACAGTTAGGAAAAAGACAATGTTAGCTTGCAGAGGGAGGGTCTCACACAGATAAGGAGTTGCCACTGCTGTGACATGGCTGAGGTTCTGTTCACTTTGGCAAGAATTTCCATTGCCACACTGGTGCTATGTATCTAGAACATGGTTTCAGTTTAGTTTCTAGATAATTGAAGCAATTGATTTGAAAAGACAAGGCATCAGAAAGGAACAATTGGAGACAAGTTTTGATACAATTGAATGATTTGGTGTTCTGGAAAGAAAAGGTTGTAGTCAAGCAGGTCCCAAATGGGTGTTACCTGTGCCAGGGTTTTGCCAGGGGCATTTTTGCTGCTTTTACTTGTTTACCATCATTTTCTGTGGGGCGATGGAGGTGTGGTCAGGCATGCAATCCAACAGTTTGGAACAAGTTGTAATAAAATCAAAGCAATTGAATTATCAGAGCTGAGACTTCAAATGCTACAAGACAAGTGGCCTCTTGCCCACTGAACTGAAAAGAACAGCCTTTGCTGTTCTGCATGCCTCATCTAAAAGAAAGTATTTTCCGTAACTTTTACCTTCCTGTTTTGATTTAATTGTGAATTGCTTAACCACTTACTGTATTTCCTCTGCATATTCTTGGTGTTGTTTTGTTTATGTTCTTGTCAAATGATTTCTTGATTGCAAACAAAACTGTTTGAAATGGAGCACATTTTTCCAAAGACTCTCAGAATGAGACAAAGAGAGTTGGTTTCCAGCCCGTGCTGGCCCATGAAAAAATAATACATATCATACACCTTTATTCTTCTTTTCTTTTCTTTTTTTTTTTCCCCTTTTTAACCTGAACTCTAATTTTGTGGCCTATTATGCAAGAAATGCTGCCAGGTCACTCTTGACTGAGGCAGACTGCATTAAAGGTTCTGAGGTGATGAGATGTTCTGATCACACCTCGTCTCCTCAGTAGGACATTGCACCTTGTTTTCTGTTGGACCTGTCTTGACTTCAGCCTGAGCAGTGAGATTGCTGGGGTTAAGCAATGAATATACATGACAGTGAACATGTTTGGGTTGAGAAGTGTGAGGAACAGGTAACTTCCAAATGCCATAGCCAAGATAAAATGACACATAGGTACTAATTATTTGAATACCATCAAATTTCAGTCTAATCATAGAATCATAGAATGGTTTGAGTTGGAAGGGACCTTATAGATCATGTTGTCCCACCCTCTTGCTCTGGGCAGGAACACCTTCCACTAGACCATGTTACTCCAAGCCCTGTCTGACCTGGCCATGAACACTTCCCGGGGCACACACAGTTTCTCTGGGGAACGTGTGCTAGGGCCTTACTACCCTCACAGGGAAGGATTTCTTCCTAGTATCTGATCTAAACCTACTCCTTTTCAGTGTGAAGTCGTTCCCCCTTGTCCTGTTACTACCGGCTCTTATAAAAAGTCCCTCTCCATCTTGTCACTTCCCTTCAGATACTGGAAGGCCACAATTCAGTCATCCCGAAGCCTTCTCTAGCCTTAAGCAATCTCAGTTTTCTCAGTCTTTCCTTATAGAAGAGGTGCTCCATCCATCTAATCATCTTGATGGCTCCTCTTGACTTGCACCAACAAGTCAGTGTCCCTCCTGTGCTGAGTACCCCATAGCTGTGGTCTCACCTGAGCAGGGCAGAGGGGCAGAATCCCTGCCTCTCCTGCTGCCCACTCTGTGGGCTCAGCCCAGCACATGGTGGGGTTCTGGGCTCCCAGTGCACACGGCCTGGACTTGTTCAGCCTCTCATCTGCCAGCACTGCCAAATCTTCCCAGCACTGCTCTCAATCTGTTCATCCCCGTCTGGATTAATACTGAGAGTTGCACTGACCCAGTGCAGCACCTTGCACTTTGTCGTGTTAAACCTCATGAGATTCCCATGGGCCACTTCTTCATTTGTCCATGTCCCTCTGGGTGGACTCGTCATTCAGATGTCACCCGCACCACTCAACTTGGTGTCATCCACGAACTTGCTTAGAGTGTCCTCAATCCCTTCGTCTGTGTCATTAATGAAGATACTAAATAAGACTGGTCCCAGCAGGGACTTGTCTTATATTAGTGTCCATCAGGACTATGAACTGTTGACCACTACCCTCTGGATGTGACTGTCCAACCACTGTCTTCTCCACTAACAGTTCACCCATCAAGTCCATCTTTCTCCAGTTCAGAGAGCAGGATGTTGTGGGGGACCATGTTAAGATAACTGGTATCTGTAGCCCTTCCCTTGTCCACTGATGGAGTCACTCCATCATACAAGGCGACTGAGTTGCTCAGGCAGGACTTGCCCTGGTGAAGCCATGATGGCCATCCCGAATCACCTCTCTGTCCCTCATGTGCTTCAGCAGAGGTTCCAGGAGGGTCTATTCCATGATCTCCCCGGGCACAGGTCAGTAGTTCCCAAGGTCCTTCTTTCTACTGTTTTTAAAGATGGGGATAATATTTCCTCTTTTCCAGTCACTTTTGGCTTCATCTGACTGCCAGTTTTTTTCAAATATGATGGAGAGTGGCTTGGCAACTACATCAGCCAATTCCCTCAGGACTCTGGGATGTGTCTCATAACATGTCACTTCTATTCATCTAGGTGGAATTTATCCCCACATATTGCTTATCATCCCAAGAGTAACCTAGGAGGAGGCTGTGCATTTCTCTTTATTGGCTCCTTTGAAACTCAGTAGTTCTGATTGTACTTTATATTCTCTACATCTGTGCTCATGAGCCTTATGAACTGTTGCTGTGTGTTGCTGGCACTTCTAAGAGCTTCTGTTTTTTAAACAAACAGTATAATTTCCATTTTTATACGATGGATTTGGAAGTTGAATCATATCACAAAATGTGTATATCCTTTTTTTTCTAATTGCCTTGTCTTACCCATCCTGGAAAGGGTAGGTCCAGCTGATTCCAGTGTTACATTTAGGGCCTTTGTTAAGGGCTACTGCTGACAAAATAAAGCAGTATCCAGCTCCCAGAACTCCAACTGCAGCAAATATTATGGAAGAAAACATCTGATGAAGAGAAAAATAATGTTATTTTTGTTCTTAAACAGTGGAATGCACCCTAAATTCAGCTGTTACTGGTCAAATAGTCAGCTCCTAAACAGCTAAAATATAGTAAATTTGCAGTTTGCAATTGCATGATAAATGTGTAACACGTACATGCATTGGTATGTAAAAGCTTTACCAGCGCTGGCGCCCTGTGCCTGCCGAGCAGAGGACAAGCGCTGGCAGCAGATGGCACTGCTCCCTTCTTGGCCCTCCTGTCTGGGCTCCCATTCTCCTTCAGCCGATGTCTTTCTCAGGAGATTGATTAAAAGCAAGACTGAAGTCTTCGACCACTCAAGGCATTTAAAAAAAAAAACCTACAGTACCCCTTACAAGTTAGCTTTGATAGCCTGGTCACATTTGGACCAAATAATATTTTTCCTTCCCAAGTCTCCCTTCAGGTTTCATAGTAGTATACTTTATCTCCTCACAAGTGCTTATCAGTGTTAGCTCTAGTTGTGGAATTGGGATGGATTGGAAAGTATGTCTTTATTTTTCTGGCTTTCTATTACAGCATTTTCACATATACGTAAGTAAATAGTGCAAAAACTCTGAAGTACTTGTAGCCATTGTATGGGTCTGCAGTGAGTTGGAAATGTCATGCCCAAGTGCCAGAATAATTTTAAAAACTGTCAACACAAAATGGCTAAAGAGGACTGTTATGCTCTGCAAAACAAAAAAGTGCAGATCTGTCAGAAATTAGTTTTAATTGTGATAGTAACTATGAGTATCTTGCAATGGCAAAAAGCAACGAGGCTATACCATTGGGGTACCTGTGACACAACATCAGAGGCATAATACAATTTTTACAACTTGTTATTTCCACTTCCAGCACTCAGACAAATGGCAGGGCTGTGTGTCCCACCGTTGAGACAGCATGTCTAGTCTCACAATGACTGTGAGAGGAAGATACATATATCGTATTGGTAACAATTTGACTTTTACTTTTTTTGCTATGTTTCCTTTCCCTTACCGCAAACCTCTTCCCACAGCTCCGATTACCACAGCATCCACAGCAGTCATTGTTCTGAAGGCCCAAAAATACCAAGGCAGGGAAGATCATCTACCAATAACAGAAATATGGTTTGAATTGGGATGAATTCAAGATACATCTTCTTTTAGATGTAATAGTTTTAGTATTTTTTTTCTTATCACTAGATTAAGTTACTTATTGCCAAACTGCTGGATGACATAACTTATTTGTTTATCAAATCGGAATTTGCAGTACTGAGAAAATTCAACAATGCAAGACACAGCTGGGGATGTTGGAAAGTAGGACTGTTTGAATTCATGTACTTACCAATACACCGGATCCCAAGATCCCTCCGAAGTACCAGACCTCATCTGTAATGTGTGTATTGTCTTGAGCCACTTTTCCTCCAGGGAAAAATAACAAAATGTTAGCGAGGGTACAGAGCACAGCCAAGGGGATGAGAACGGTTCCCAGGCATTTGGCACAACCTCCTGTGCACATGCTTCTCTAAAATTGCAAACACAATTGAAGGCAAAATGAAATCTCCCAGATGTTCTCAGATTCTTAAACTGTTTTATAAAAAGGAGCTTCTCAGTGTACTTTGCAAAATCCAGTTTCTGCTGTGCCGTTAGAGGGGCTGAGCCTGTAGAATGCCACTGTCAGTGTTCCTGCAGTCAATCCAAAATGCCCTGTGCTGGTTATTTATACGTCCTTGGAGCCGTGATGTCAATTTTCTGAATGTCCATAAATGAAGTTGCGTTCAGTGCAGCCTCTCATTTTACTATAACAACCCAGAGCCTCTGTTAATATTTTACTAAAGTGGTTGAGACACTTTGTAATCTGGGCTCAGGTTATGGGTAGATACCTGTCTTAGTTCTAGATCATCATTTTTACAACATATGGTCCTTCATACTACAAAACACATCTTTGTTTGCAAAGACTGACGTGAAGACCCATAATGATTCAGCTAATATTAATAACATTCATAGTCTGAGTTCTTACATGTCATGGATGGTTCTGTAATTGAAATAGTAGATAAACTAGCTGATACAAAGATGAGCCATTTATAGACTAATAAAGATACGCATCCACAAGTCTGAAAAAGTTCTTGAATTGCAGCAGGATGAGAAGCACCGTTTTATTGATGTTAGGCAGTTGGACTATGTATTTTCTCCATATTTGGGATTTAAACGTTGATTTTATGCTTATTTTGTTATTTTTGGAAATTGTGCTACAGGATGGAAGACTGCAAGAAACACTGAGTTAGATGTGCTCCAAGATTTAAAGGTGCTCTTCACTGAACATTAAGACATATGGTGAAGGTGAATCAAAACCTGAAGGTATTTTCCGTAGATTGCATTTTGAAATTATGGCATATGCCACATTTTCGGATAACGCACACTTTTTTTCCCCTTTCATAGGAGAATGTTTCATGTCACATATACTTAGGCTTATTCAACAAAGGATGGCAGAAAATTAATAATAATATGCATTCTTTAATATATTAGGTAGACCAGAGGTTTCTTTGTGAGGACCACTCCAAGGAACAGACGTGTCTGTAGTGCTGAGTGGACTCATGATTTCTGAGGAAATCACACTAGTTTACCTTGTAAAAGGTTTTATTCAGGTATTTATTAAGATAAATTTTGAGTGGCTTCTCAAGTTTGCATATAATGCAACACAAATTCTTGGGTGTGAAATGCAGATCTAGCAGACCAGCCAGGACAGTGACAGTGATGGTTCCTGGTGAACTGGAAGATCCCCACTAATCATAGTGCATTCCATGCTGTTGGCACAGGAGCCTGTAGCTGGATGATTCACTGAACAGTTTCTGGAAGTTGTGCTGCATTTGTTTTTCTTTCCTCATCTTATCCCCTCTTAGGCTTTTTGCTAGGAGTGGTGAAGGATGTGAACAACATGCACTGTTTGGTACGTGTTTGGAAAGCATGGGCCTTTGCGTCCCACACTGCTCAGCCAGAGCAGCCACCTCTGCCAGGTGCTGAAACTTCCTGTGTGCTGTCCTGCCCATGTCGTGCCTGACCAGGCACAGGACCTGCCTGTCCTCTGCATGGAGCAGACATCAATGAAGGCATTGCCACTGATCATTGATTGGGCCTCTGATGTAACAGCAACATCCATCTGGCCACTGAGGAGAGCCTTTTGAAAGGCTCATCCTCATAAATTTCACATTTCATCCCAAGAAGGACAGCTATTTTGCAGCCGAAGAGCAGACAGAGAAACAAAGTCCTGACTGAGAGCACAGACTATGTGTGGTGTTCAGTAGGATGTCAGTTGGGCTGATGGAAGCAGTTTTTTAGGCTTTTGACAAATATTTTGGCAACTATTCTGAATGTGAAAACCTTCCATGTATCACCTGATATGTTAAATAGACTTTCATGACATTCCCATTTGGTAGAGAGGATCTGTAATTTGTCTCCCACTTACAGTGGCTCAGTAATAGGCACAGAGAAAATGTTTGCTGGAACATAAATCTTACTTGCCTTTCTTCCCCTTCTTTATCAGACTAGAATGTGGCTTTTTTGCAGTTGTGAATCCTGGCTTGCAATAAGGGGAAAGTTTTAAATTGTATTGCATCCAGCACTGTGGCATCCTGATTCACAGCAAGTGGCTCAAAGGCAGATGCTTCCACCAGCCCTTGCCAGGCTTTCACAGCACTCCTGTGCTTTCCCTTCCTCCACTCACCAACGCTGTCAGTGCCACTGAAGGCCACAGACCTCTCTGTTTAACTATACTCATTTATGCATGGTATTTTTAAACTATTGCAACCTTTATCTAAGGGTTAAAGTTACACTTTTTTTTTTCAGCAGGGATGGCGTAAGAGGAAGTGGCCTCCAGCCTGAGCTGGAAAACACCATTTAGATTGTATTCAAGTATTTCTTCCAGGGAAAAGCTGAGTGACTTGCACTCTTGATTCTCCTGAGAGGGGTTCTTCCCTTCCATTCTAAGCCCACATTTTCCAGCTCTGGCCTTTATGTGGGAGGAGAACCAGTGACCCGGTGTCAAGCATTAGCCACAATTGCTTGTCCTGGAATAAATGCTTCATCTTGGAGACTCTGAGCACTGATAACGGGGGTGGAGCCAGTCTGTGGATGTTGTGTCATCCTGTCCTGTTGAACAGCATTTTTCTAGCAATTGTGGCATCACAACGGAAGGCACTCCTTTCTGGTGTGCTATGGAAGGGTGTTTCCTCTTCTCCTCACCACCTGAGTCATACAAAGCCTATGCTGTGCAGCAAAAGGTGAAATGACTTATTTTCCTATGGAAAATAATAGGAATGGAAGACTGCTCAGATAGTTTTGGTAGTTTCAGGAGGATGTAAGCAGTGATGATACCTTACCAGTTTTGTATTTTGATGTATCTATTAATTTTTAATTGTAGATAGGTGTGTCTTGATCAGTTTTTATGTCAGTTACTGACTTAATTAGACAATTATGACCCAAGGTCATGAGTTCTTGCCCTTGTGATTTGTGTAGCTGCTTCCATACTCTAAATGTAGTTTGGTTATCTGGACCTTCATAAGCTTCTGTGACAAGTATTGATCCTCCCTTAAACTGAACCAGGGAGGGGTTTGGTACAAATTTATGGGTAGGATGGCATTTATAGTAGCATGGTTGAAAACAGGTCTATTCAAGCCTCTGCTGCTGCAAGTAAATTTGTCTGTGTGTGTGTTTATATCTTATGTATCTGGTGACACACTGATACCAAGCAAGCTATACAGAAGTAAGTTCCTGTATGAAATCCCTCTTGACACACTTAACATGATGTGATAGTTCCTTTGTGTTGTGCAGTTCAGTTGAGGGCTGAAGAGAGGCTAGTAAACTTGAAGAGAGTGCAAAGAAGAATGAGCTGAAAAAAGATCTCCCTTTATGTGACCCAAATCTTCAATGCAGTGAAGGATCATGTTAGTACAAGCTCTCCTTTGCACAATTCCAAAAAGCCCTCCAGCTCTGGCAGCTGTGTTGTGAACCCAGTGGGGTGTCATGAACACAGTGGGGTGTACCAAGAGGACAGACCTCGCTCCTCTTGCTGGTGATTCAGCCACTCTTTCTCTATGAAATGCATGGATATGAAATGCATACTGGCAAGAAGCTGAAAGAGTGGGGCGGTATATGTGGAAAAGTAAAAGCCATCATCACAACCATACACACAGCTTTGGCATGAGAGAAATTCATCCCCCTTCCTATTCCCACACTCTTCTGTCAGACTTGGGGGGGACTGGCTATTTGCGAGGCAACTGAGAGCAGAAAAGGGAAGATGCCTAAGGAAAAGCTAGGTGTTGTGGGCTTGCCCCAGCTTCCAGAGTCCCCCCAGGCTCTGAGGACAGACTGGTGATGTACAGCGTTTCCCTGGTATCTTTTTGACCTTAGATCTCTTCCTGCTCTTTCTGTGCAGGTAAGAGCTTACGACAGATGAGGCTTACGCTGGGTGGTGTTCTAAGTGACACATGGACATCATGGTGAATACAGAAAGGCCATGTATACTGATTAATAGTGTTTAGGAGAAGTGGGCTGGAAAGCACGTTAGAACTAAACCAAGCCCAGATTCCTGTCCAGTGTGGGCAATTCTGCTATCAATAGTCAGGATTTAGATAGGACCTTGGCTTCCAATAAAGATGAAATTAATTAGGTCCTAGAATGATTGTCTGCTATAGATGGATAATTGCCACCTTCTTTCTCCAAATGACTATTTGTCACTCATTATGTCTTCAGAGCCCCTTAACGTTTGTCCTGATTCAGTGTGTTTCTGAAGAGAGCAGTGATATACAGTGTGTCTCTATGTGCACTATACTCAAAACAAACAGAGATTTTCATGCTCTGGTCTGCTTCTACTTTCATTTTCTAGCAGAGAAAGAAACAAGAAAATTTCAGTTGTAAGTAACATTTGTACAAGGTCTCTAAAGCTTGGAAAACATGAGAAATTGAAATGACTGTTGCTTAAGTGGAATCTTGGCTACAACAATGAAATACATAATTCCCATAATTCATGTTCAGTGAGGGCAGATTTTTATCCTTGTATTGTTGGTTTTGACAGGCTTTTTATGTCTCTGTTTTTAAATTATTTTATCTCTGTGTCTTCTGCAACAACAAACATCTTTAAACTAAGAAGTTTACACATCATATGCCTGGACCTGGAATTTCCTTCTTTGGATTTACAAGCACTCATATTTCTTAAAATGGGTGATGGGGCAATTCTCCTGGTTTTTTTTCTCTCCCATTCTTCTTTCAAGGGCACTTACAGACTGCCCAGAGTTTGATCAGTCTCTCTGGTGCAAATACCCAACAGAAGGCAGCAGGGCTGCTGGGGCTGCTGCCCTCCTTGCCTGGAGATTGCTCCTGTCTTTACTGAGGTGCAAACATCAAGGGCATGCGTGGCCTTAAGGGAAGGTAAGTAGGTGCCAGAGATAAAGCCTGGGCATTCTTATCCCTTGCTAGATACCAGTGCAATTGAGAGGAAAATCCTCCTGTGAATTCATTAACTCACCTTATCTAGGAACAAATTGTGGCCCCAAATGTAAAGCAGAAATAATGCTGCAATATGGAGTTGCTTTGCTTTCACCCTGGAAGAGAATATTTGTCTCCCATCTTTCTTTCTAGACTTGGAGATGGGAGCAGAGAAGAACCAGCTCTTGGTTTCTGCAGCTTTTTTATGTTGCTCATAAACAGCTTTCCCTGTATGTTGGCTCCTGTGGTTATGAGGAGATGTGAGCTGCACATCCATCAAACCAAGTCTCTCTATCTAGTTTCATCCCTACTTCTTGGTTTCATATCCTCCATTTGTGTTGTCCAGGTGCTGCATGAAAATTACATGGTTGTGACCCATTGGCTCTTTTGCTTCTCTTGCCCATCCAGAAGGATGGGATATGTTGTCCTTAAGGCATTGCGTAGGGAGGCAGAATGAAGAAAGGCAGGAAGGCTGTCCTTTTTGTTGAAGTAGAACTGGATAATTCCTGTTTCCATTTTGGATGAAATCTGAAAGACTGTTACAGTCTTGAATTTGTTCAAATTTAAGGGTTGCAGGGGCTCATTCCAAGCTGTATGTCTCATGTACTCAGACACAATTCTATACTGCTTTTGATTGACAATAAGAATGCTGTTGTATACTGCATTCTCTTTAATCCATCTGGTGTGAGATTGGGATGTTTAATGCCTCATACTTATCTCACTCATAACTGCAAACATGCTTCCAGCTGGCTAGTTCATCTCCCATGCTGATTTCACTGGACTTTTTTGAAGAACGGGGTCAGAGTCCATGTTTACAACTTATTTCCACTTCAATTGCTTGCTTAGCTATCCTCCTGCTGTAGTTCTCTCTTCCAAAGAGAGATTTTCATGACTGAATAGTATTTTCTTCTATGCTGAGCTTCTCTGATAGCAAGAATCAAGACATGCTAAAGGAAGCAGGTAGTTGAGCTTTTAGCTGTGCCTAGAACTCACAACTGTTTTGTTTTTTCAAAATAAATAAAATATTTAATTTTTAGTTAATACATTAAGAATCTATTAGCATACTTTGTACATATCCATGATTCCTACAGACTTCTGTGGGAGACCTTGCTGGAGAAGAAATTAATTGTCTTACCAAAATCCTCCTTCATCCACAAATAAAATGGCATTATTTTGCCCAACATGCTCAAATGGCTGATTGCTTGACCTTGTTAGTCCCTGTATTCCTACTTGTCAGCATTAGGCTCCATAGGCTCATGGAGGGCTCATGGGCAACATGTTACTGGCCCTGCCTGCAGTGGATTTATTCCCCAGTCACTGCTGTAGTGGAGATCTGAGTCTGAGCAGCTTGCCTTTGCACTGTTGTAGTTAATTGATTTCTCAGTTAACAAATTAATTAAAAACTGAGGCAGATCATCCAATGGTATGTCTAATTTCCAGCCGATTCTGAGAAAGTTTGTATTCTTTTTAGAAGCCAGTTGAAAATGTGTAAAAACTTGTGTTCTTGTGAATTTTATGCTGTTTATTGACAGCCCCATGCTATCCAATGAAAAGCCCATGGAGCAAGGACATGAGGTGCTATGCACGTTAGCAGACTATTAGTGCCTTTTTTATGTTGGATTTCTTAGCTAGAGTGTTGGAGGGAGGACTGGACACACTCTACACCTTCAGTTCTTCCTGTGCTGTTGCAGTTTTGAGAGCTTGCCCTTTCCTTTGTCCAGAGCATCCACAGGAGTAGGGGTGCATTTTCCACCTTGCTCCCTCACCCTCCCCTACATCACTTTGCAGTCATGAAATCTGCATTAGGTACAGTAACAAATTGGCTGCTCCGTAAATAGATATCCAGATGGTCTAAGGCAACTGTTTTGTTTTAAACACTGTTTGTGCCTGGTAATTATGGATCAGTTGTTATCAAAATTGCCAGGCTAGAGTAGAATTATACTGCTGGTTACAGTATCTACATTAAGCTTCAAATGATCCTTAGCACTGGAAATCTTGCCTGAGTATGCTCTGTCTGTCCTTACAGCATAGTTCTTGTCATTATCACTATGAAGTATCTCTTTAGACAGGGCTGTGTTGCTAAATTTTTACTAAACAAAAGGATATTCCAGCTCTCCCTTCTTTTAGTTATACCTTCTTACTTGTTTTAGAGACAAAGCTTGTCCCAGCTTGAAACTCAATTAGCTGTTACTCCCTCACTGAAAGCCCATATGGTTTTTAGTATCAGTATCCTGTCAAGTGCAGAGTTGAAGTATGTTAACTGCTTCACTGATTTGTCTTTTATTATACTCCATAGTATAAAGTTGTTTTGGTTTTTTTCCCCCCTGAGATTTATATGGACCATTTCATTTTGTCAACATAGTGACTGAAGACATTCACATTATGTTTTTCCAAAAGAATTTGACAGTCTAGATTTCAGAAGTGAAAACAAATTTTAAACTTACCTTTTAAATCAGATCTTTTTGTTTCAAAACAAGTAAGACAAATCTTTATTGCTTTTGTCAGGAACAAGCTACATACAGTTTTATAGATGGACCTTCACTTGTGCGCTCAAAGTTGACACAAATCATGAATTCCTTTTCACCACTTCAGTGTATAATCTGCCATGACTTATGAAAAAGTGGTGCAAGACTGTCTGCCAGTGCATTTATCACTAAAGCATGGAATATACAAGAAGAGAAGAGAAGCTGTATTTTTTGTTGTTGTGTCATTCAAATTATACCAACTACATTTAATGAGAGGAAAAATGGCTTTACCATAAATAGATTAATTAATGAGATTTTGCAGCTGCCTCTGTTAAATTGGTTTTATTTCCATGGCAACACTTTCTGCTTCTCAGATAACTTCATTTCAGTAACTGTAAGATCGAAGTGAGTGGCAGATAGGCCTTTCTGTGTAGTCTTAAGTGGGCAAC
>JAWWEU010000011.1:99085-128808 GCA_035583155.1 Acropternis orthonyx | reverse complement strand
GGGTGGGTTGTTTTGTTTTTTTTTTTTGTTTTTTTTTTTTTTTTTTTTTTGTTTTTTTTTTTTTTTTTTTTTTGTTTGTTTGTTTTTGTTTTTTTTTTTTTCCTCCTCACCTTTAGTGGAAACTTCTAGTATTTTTCTTTTGTTTCCTTTATCTTTGTGCTTATGGTGAGCAAAGAGTGGGACTACTTGTCTGCTGTGAAGATCTGTAAAAGAGAAATGCTGGTTTACTTCCTTTTTTAATTTACCATTTATAAATCTCTTCTTGGAAGAGCTCTCTTTTGGAACTAGCACCTGAACCAAATCCAGTTGTGCCAAAGCCTTCAGAGTTTGACTTGGAGGGCATGATGCCTTAGTTCAGTTGTGTTCCTGCAGAGTGCCTTGTGCCTGGCTCCTGTGCCATCAGAGGCTGTTACTGAGCATTGTTGTCTTCTGTCATAGGCTGGTTCTTGTCACCTGAGGACGGTATTTCAGGAGCTGTTGAGGAAGACCTGATAGCCAGAGGTCACTGGAGGCAGTGGCCCATGAGCAGGCACAGCAGAGCCTGTTTGGTCACAGCCTGATTATCACTAGAGGGAGCTGGTGGAATTCTTGGGGCTCTTCCTCTGAGCACTGGCAGAAAGTCCCGCGGGGAGGACCCGATCCCAGAGGAAATGGCTGCGTGAGGGAACGCTGCTCTGGAATGAACACATCTGTAGTTCTGCAGCATTAACTTCTGTGTTTTGGTGTGCGAGTGACACGACTACTTTTAGCTTTAATTATAGTACAAAGGAATATAAAACTCCTAATTCAGGAACTTGATCTTTCCCCACCCTCCAAGCCAATTGCAGTTCATTAGAATGGCACCACGTCTATGAGTCTGAAGGATCTTGTGAAAGGAGCAGCCACAGTAAAGCACTGCGTCTAGTACACGCACCATAAGGCAAATAGGTGTTTTGTAGGTTTACACAGAATACAGTCTCAGTTGTGTTACTCCAGTATGTTACCTTAAAAAAAAATACTAAGAATTAATTAAATCATAATCAGCATTAAATGTTATTTTCTTCTGCTTTTCTCCATTAAATGTTGCTCAGGTGAAAAGGGATCTTATGTAGTCTGATTTGTTCTTTAACCATAGTTTTTAATCGTGGGGGGGTTTAATTTTTAAAATAATTTTTAACAATGTTTTGGGTTTTTTTAATAATTCTGTCCTATTAAAAATGTGTGCTACCTTTGTATAGCATTTTTGAGGTCTTGATGTACCCTTTGGACGAACATGACTGTGAAATAGTTGGCTTTATGATTGACAACCATTTTAAGGACCAGCTGGTAGCAAAAATTCAGTGCCCTGAGTGTATATTGTTAAATGGACTTCAGAGTTTCAACTTAAATGATAATAGCAAAGGTTGATGGAAGGGTGGGATTGAAGTTTAGGAAATCATCTTTCAAGAGTCTTGTCTGGTTTGCTTTTCTGATTGTGATGTCTGTGATTCAACTACTACCAATGCTGAAAGATAGGCAAGCAAGGGCAGCATGCTGCAGTATCAGTCATGCTAAAGTCAAAGACAGGTCCAATTTAAACATTCAGTTTTGCATCCTGTTGCTATGGAATCAATACGTAGACTGTTCCCAGCCAAGCAACAGTTATAGGACTTTTTAGCAAGAATCATTTAAAAAATGTAATCAATATGAACTTACTAATGTCTAGTTCCAGAGGCAAGATTGCATGAGCAATATGTAAAGTATATGCTAACAAAACAAAATGGACAATGAATTTGTTGAGTTTTTGTTTTCTTTCTTTTTTTTTTTTTTTTGAGCCTGCAGATCTAAAATACATGGTATGATAGAGGTGATCTTTCTTTGCTAGATGCTAGGGCATCACTACCCACGGGACCATTATATGAGAAACTCAAAGGTGCTTAATGACTGACTTTTCTACCATAAGAGCCAAAGACCTAATAATGGTATTTTTTGTTCCATGTTCTCAGTTGGCCATCTTTTACTGGATGTCCGGTTTGCGCAGGTTGCTGAGGGGAAGGGGAGACACCAGTGGCATGGCACGCTGTGATCCTGAAGACTGTTCATCCTGCTGGGCTATGCAGAGATTTTTATGCTGAGCTAATGCCAGTTTTCTGGTCCATACAGGCATTACAAACACAGTGTAGAGCAGAGGTGGCCTGTGGTGATGCAGTGATGGTAATGCCTCATGCTTGTTTAACTTTTGCAAGAGTGTCACATTCTAGGGATAAATATAAATAACAGCCAGACTTCATGAAGGAAGATCTGGGGAAGGGCTCTCCCCACGTGAGTGTGCCCTTCCAGCCCGCGCAATGGACTTTTAAGGAGAGGCACAGCATGCACAGAACTGGCCCCACTGTTTAAGTCATAAGGTCCATTTGCCACGGCCAAGTGAGCTCAGACAGTGACAGTGAAATCCTCGGGACTGTCTACAGCACCCGGTACTAACCGGGGCTGCCCCTGCTGAGCATCCAAGATCTGACAGGATTGGATGGCAGGGAGGCATTTAACTGTCCAGGGGACGGTCCCCACTGAGACTCGAACTCAGGCCCTTGGGATTCAGAGTCCGGAATGCTAACTATCACGATTCTAGGGATAAACTAGAAATATAAAATGCAAACCTACATATAAATAGTACAGTACAAGGGAAACTAACTTTCGTTGGCTGTTTTGCATGGCCAAGATTTCTCTCACAGGCTGTGGCAGAAATAGAAATAGGATTTGTTTGTCCTATGTCCTACTTTTATCATAATAACATTGTTGTAAGAATTAATGAATGCAGGCTACAGCATGGTTTTTTTTATGTCACCAGAAAACAGTTTTTGAAGTGGTTTATTTGATCGTGGCATTGCAAGTCAAGAATCAGCAATAGTTGTTCTTAAGTAAGGTTTATGGGTTCTTCTTTAGAGAGAGGAATTTCTATACACTCATGTAGCTGTAGCTCTGCCCTGATTGTAAGCTTTTGAGTCTCCAAACTGGTTGGTTAAATGTCAAAAATACTTTTGTTGCATCACTGCTGACTCCTTCTTAGGTCAGCATTATTACTCATAAATTAAATCTTCTCTGTTTATGTCCATGTGTGTTGTTGCATCGAAGTGTGAGCGCGCACTCCAAGCTGACTTCTATGGTTCAGATCAGTTTTCTGTCTCAAAGTGGTGGCAGAGATAGCCAGCAAGCAAGTGCATATGTGTTACAGCTGTGTAAGGAGCAATTGCCCCCATGTGCTCATGGCAACAGGTGATTGCTGGTCCTCATAAGTAGCTCATTAGTTCATCTAATGAGCTGTGATGTAGTTAATAGAAGTAATCTGGAAACTTTCTTCTGTCTGATTTATGAAGAGAACAGGCCCATGAGGTAAAAAAACCCTCAAGATTTTTGTAATCTATATGATTCTATAAAGGAGAGTGATCTCAACTACTTATTGTATTGTTGGAGGGGTGTTGGTTCTTTCTCCAGCCTGCAATGCCCCACATACTTTATTTTAAATATAGAATTGATTTTAAATATCGGAAGTTCTTGATTATGTAAAATTTTATTTCAGTTAAGTGCTTAGAAAATCATTATTTAAGTTATAAATATGTATGGCCAGACTTTGTGAACAAAGATGTGGGGAAGGGCTCTCCCCACATGGGTGTGCCCTTCCAGCCTGTGCAGTGGATTTTTTAGGTGAGGCAGAACTGGCCCCACTGTTTAAGTCATAAGGTCCATTTGCCACAGCCGAGCGAGCTTGGACAGTGACAGTGAAATCCTCAGGACTGTACCGGGGCTGACCCTGCTTGGGATCCGATGGCAGGGAGGCATTTAACTGCCCAGGGGATGGTCCCCACTGAGACTCGAACTCAGGCCCTTGGGATTCAGAGTCCAGAGTGCTCTACATTACACCATGGGACAGCCCCTAAGTTATAAATAGAAGAGTTTTTAAATCCATGTCCCAGTGGCTGTATGTGTGGTGTGGTTGTTGAGGTGGGTGGAAGGGTATTGGGTGGTGGGTTTTGTGGAGGAGTGGTTTGGATTTTTTTAGTGTAACAAAATAAAGGGACTTTTCAGTTGAGCAGCCATCTCCTTCTGCAGAGGAAACTGGCAGGAGAATGTTTATGCTTGTTTTAGTCATCAGAGGTGAAGTGCACAACAATGGCCAGCTTATGTTTCTACAATTGGAGGATATTTGTCATAATGAAGGAAGTCTCCAAGATCAGCAGCTACAATACCCAGAGAAGTTATGTCACAAACATCACAGGACCACAGCTGCACCAGACTGCTCTCTTCCCCCACCTTGGCTTTTTCTTTTTGTGCACTCTCTCTCAGCTTAACTGTTGCTCACATCTCTTGCAAGTGTTCCATGGATTTGATTTGGGCTTGTATTTACTGTGTCATTTAGCTGTTAAACACCACCCACCACCCTCCCCCCCACAACCCCTGAAAAAAAATGAAACCTGAATGAGTATTTTTGAAAAAGTCTCACTGTAGTTTTCTGATAGCCTGTACATTCCCAAACTCAGTTTGTCTCCTGTTTTTGCAATGCGAATTACATTGTTCTGTGATGATGGTAGCAACAGCACATCCCAGATCTAGTCTGGGCTTGTGCATTTTAGTTACCTCCTGGTATGTGATGGCAGTGGACATGACAGCTTATGCCTCTGTGTTGAGCTGTGTATGTGTGAAGAAGAAAGCTTTGGGCTATTTTAGCAAAATTTGCATGAGGGAAAAGACAGAAGGCTAGATCTTAATTTGTATAGGTCACTTTGTATCTCTGTTTACTATGCAAATTAATCTTACTGGTACATGTATTTTTGTAAGCCCCTGATACAGTCTACTTCTCTCTTGGCACTTTTATTTTCTTTTGTGTGTTTCTATGCATGATATTTCAGTGCAAGGACTCTTTTATAATCCTGCTTTTTTGAAGCAGTATTTTTCACTAGTGGTTCAGATGTTACCAAGCCCCTTACCAAATGGCTATTAGTCTAAATTCAGCTTGTCTTATAATGGTGAGAACAAGGATGCTCCTTAGAAGTCTATATGTTCATTTTATTTGTTTTTTAGCCTCCTGGTGAGGTATGCTGTTGTTCCATCCGAAGGACAGCAAAGTGAGAGGTTGTTCTACATACTCCTCATTGCTGTAGGCCTTATTCTGTTTATACCCAAAACTCTGACTCAGTACTTTTGAAGTCAGCTGGGTCTTTCCCTGGCTTCAGGTTGTTCTGAATCAGCCTATAAACCTAAAATTCAAAGCTGTTTCTAACAAAGAAAACAAAACCTTTTTTCTTCAGTCCCTAGCAGAACTTATGTTGTGGTTTAAGCCTGTTGTTCATGTCTAATCATGTTCACCAGTGATCATTCCAAGCATCATGTATTAGAGTGACATCACCAAGTATTCAATATTTCCTTGATTGCATTTGGTTCGTCAACAATTACTGCATTAAAAAAGGGTGGTGCTGTTTTGCCATCCCTGCTTCCTCACTCTGCAATTGGAAATGGTGGTTAGCAAGGGTTGTAAACATCATCCAGGTAGCTAAGGTAACCCCTGGTATTTAAGGAGATGAGAATAAACACTGATCTTCTTTTAGGTGCAGACAGGTGTGAGATAAGTTGGATCGGACTAGTCAAAGAAGAAATTGTAAAGCTGAGAACATGTGTTTTGGAAGATGTTCTAGATGTGTTGGTTATAAATTGCTCATCCTTGCCCTGCTCTGCATTGTGGCCAACATTTTACTTTATTTTCCCAATGGTGAAACAAGATTTGCTTCAGAGCATCACCTCGGCAAATACGTGGAGTGCCTTCATGGCATTCTAGGTGGAGGCTTTCTGGTAAGTAATGACCTAGTGGCTTCTTTCAAGTTTATTTTGGAGCTACTTGGTATTGCTGTTCCTTTACCAGTTATGTTAATTTATTCATCAAATATCTTGTCAGCAGGAATCTCTGGAGCTGGATTAAAAAAAAAAAAAGGCTATATTATCCCATAGGCATTATTAGTTACTATTGGTTATCTTATCTACAACTTTTTGACACTTCAAAGCTAAAAAAATCACAGGGTCTAGGTCACAGAATCCAAATGCAAAACTGAAGCCAAGCCTCTCATCACAGTTTGCATAAAGGGTTAAATCTTAAGGTTTTGTTATATTATTGAACCATTCTCCTTTTAATGTCCCTAACTAGCATTTACTTACAATTCCTTAATTTCTGTTATCTGAGATGCTGACAGTTATTTCTCTGCCTTAGCTACTTATTGAGAGGAATCAAGTAGCAGTTGTCAAAGCTTTGCATTTGAGTAACAGAAAAGAATGAAGACTCTAGTGTGTTCATTATAGGACATTGTTAATCTGAAGCTATTATTTTCTACCTTTTCAATTTTGTGGACCATATTGTAACATATTTAAATCCCCTGACTCCAGGCTTCCTTTATCATCTGCTTTTAAAAGGTCTCAGAAATAGGCTACAAGTCTCTTCCAACCCTTAATTCTGTGATCGCAAGGTGTCTGCAAATCACATGTTGAAAACAATTGTGCTCTATGTAGTGAGAGGAGTTTACAGGTGTTCCAGCCCCACTGGAACCTAGACTGGGATTTGCAAAGACTGGGCTTTACACACAGAATAATACAAATGGAATCAATGGAACTGCTCCTGCAACACACATGTACAACTTCTTCTGCACCTGCACCACTGGGACTCAGCAATAGGTTTGAGTAAGGGCTGACAAGTATGTGTCTGTTCAACTGGATAGTTTTTATTTTAGTCTCTTGTTAAGTAATTCTGTGCAGTTTGCAGATAACTCTTTTCTCTTTCTTTATGGTTTTCCAGGGTACTCCTGGGTGTAGGTTCTTTATAAGTGGATTGTATTAATTGCTGTGAGTGCTGGTGGGAGAATCCTCTTTTTAATCAGCTCTGCTCCTTCTTGATTTTATGCTAAAAGCTCTGGAGTATGGATGACTTATGTTTCTTACAGATAGCTTCTGCTTTGTTACTTTGCCTTTCTGTCACTGGAAAGTGGTTGTGAAAACTTGAAGAAAGCTAGATGTCTGTAATGAGATGTTTGCCTGAATATTCCTAGACTTTCTACTCAAGTCAGACTGGTTTGTCATGCAGGCAGTGATGACTGCTCTTAAGTTACTAGTATATTGGCAGTAGCTGTTTTTAAACCAATAATTGAGATATTTGTCTTGCAGTCTCATTTGGCAGAAAGTGAATGCTTCATTTTTGCAAAGCATTTTATTTGCAGGATACAGCCTTTAATGTGAACAAAAACTTGTAAAGCTGAAATACTCTAAATGGAGCAACACCTCAACAGGCTCTTTCTGCACTGAAGTGCTGTGTATACACAAAGTGGCAATAGACCTATACCTGTCCTGGGGTTGGGGATGTCAGTAGCAAGATACCTACTGTGTTAAATACAAGTCAAGCTCAGTCACCTGTGCCGGTTGACCACCAAGAAGCTACATAAATAAATGCTGTGTGACAACTGTGTTTTATCTGCCCTCTCTGTGCAACCAAAATGAACAGTGTAGTGTGTTTGCTCCATGCCCAGGTACTTATTCCAGCTGCAGTGTTCATTGGTCTGCACAATGATGACTGCTGTGGGTGCTTTGGCCATGAGGGCTGTGGGAAGAGCTGTGCGGTAAGTGAGCCTGTACACCCTAGTCCCAAGTAATCCCAAACACAAGGTGATGGCTGTGCTGAAAGTTCATGTTTGTCTGCTGTGCAGATGCTGTCTTCAGTTCTGGCAGCCTTTGTTGGGATCCTTGGCTCTGGATATTGTATAATCATTTCAGCACTGGGCTTGTCTCAAGGACCATATTGTTTTACCCATCTGCAGAGAAACTGGATCTATCCTTTCACTGATTCCTCTGGAGGGTAAGTTGTCTGTTCATGAGGATGTTATATCTTATCCTGTGTACATGTGGGCTTTATTCCAGTACCTTTCAACAATATCCAGTAACCATATACCATGATCCACTCATAACTTTATGCTTCTTGCTGATTAAGAACTAAAAATGGCATCAGTTACTCACAGTGCTGTAGTGTGAAACTAAAGCAATAGAAATCCTCTATCCTACAGAAAGGGATCTAAACATATATATATAATGAAATCTATGTATCGTATACTGTTCATGTCCATGAACATCTCTAGCAAAGTATAAAGTTTTGGGACTTTGAGCGATTTTCAAACTATGAATAGTGGTTATGAAATTCGTCATATGATTTGTGTAAGAGTCTGTTTAGTCAGGCTTGCTTCTGAAGTTGCTTTGTGTTAGCATGAAGTGGCACAATGCCCTCATTAGTGACAATGGCATAGAACCTCATAATTGAAACTAGAGAAGGTTTATAAGAACCTTTGTACACCGCAGGGTGGGGAGGGCCAGAACCTTGTAATTATCCCTAATTAGGGTTCTTCAGAAAAAAAAAGTCTATTTATGCTGTTCCTCATTAATGCCCACAAATCCTGATATAGTTTGTATCATGGTATGCATTTACAGTGTCTATATGGTTGGCAGCCTCAAGGCTGTATCTAGTAACAGCTTATGGCTGATGTCAGAAGAGAGGCAGTTTGAGCACTAAGAAGCCATGTAAAGCTTTTGGCAGTAGAGTTTGAATTTTACTTTTCAGTTGCATCCCTCCCAAGGGGGTGTCATTCCTCCTCCTCCATCCCACTAGCCATGACTGAGTATAGAAGAACTGGGTTAATCAGTGTTGATGTTCTGAAGATGTGAGTGAGCAGTAACCACTGAAGTACTGCAGGACCCCTCCAAATTTGTTGTGTTTAGCTCCTTCAAGTAGGCATGTGAGCCCAAAGACACAGCACAAGAGAGGAAGTGACCCATGTGCCTCAGATCTGTAATTGCTGTGTTTAGAAAAAAAGTTCGAGTTCTACAAAGCTCTGTGGTTGTTTAGAGAAATAGCTTTGCTCTTTCAGCTTTCTTGAGCCTGTGCCTCTCTTTAATCAGTAATAGAAGAGTCTTTCTTTATATCTGAGATTCTTTTTGAAAGAAACTAAGACTTAGCAGAAATGTGTGGTTAATGTTTCAACGTGTTCCTAAACCAAACTCTGCACTGGGGCAGCCTCACCTTGAATATTGTGGCAGTTTTGGGCACCACAATATAAGAATATTAAGTCATTAGAGAGCATCCAAAGGAGGACAGTGGAGGTGGTAAAGGGCCTTTAAGGGAAGCTATGGGAGGACACTGAGGGCACTTGGTCTGTTCAGCTGGAGAAGAGGACACTGACAGGAGACCTCATTGAAGTTACAACTTGCTTGGGAGGGCAAGAGGAGAGGTAGGCACTGATCTCTTCTCTCTGGGGACCAGTGACAGGACCCTGGGCAATGGCCTGAAAGCGTGTCAGTGGCAGGTTAGGTTGGATATTTAGAAAAAGGTTCTTCCCCCAGAGGGTGGTTGGGCACTGAACAGGCTCCCCAGGACAGCATCAAGACTGACAGAACTTAAGGAGCATTTGGATGATACTCTGGGGCACATAGTGTGACTCTTGGGGATGGTCCTGTGCAGGGCCAGGAGTTGGACTCCGTGATCCTTGTGGGTCCCTTCCAACTGAGCATATTCTGTGATTCTGTGAAATTTTGTGTGGAATAAACCATTGTGTTTTGGTTTTTTTTTTTCTATTCCCACTTCGAGTGAATATCCTCAATGCAGTTACAGACTAGGCATAATTTGGTTCTAGTGTATGGTAAGCATCCCCCTCTGACACAATGTTAATATGCTTTTAATTGCTGTGTACAGGTACTTGTTTGAGTATAACAAGTGGTCTGAATGCCAAGAACCTCAAAACATTGTGCAGTGGAATGTCACCCTCTTTTCCATCCTCCTTGTCTTGGGAGGAATAGAGTTCATTCTGTGCTTCATACAGATAATCAATGGCATTCTTGGAGGACTGTGTGGGTTGTGCTGCAGTCACGAGGAGGTAAGCCATTTGTAGTTATAACCCTGCTTCTCAGATGAACATGAAACAAGTATTATTACTGATGCTACTGTGGAGTCTTACTCAGCAGTTACTTTTTAGATATTCATAAGCAACATATAGCCCTGTTGTGTTTAGTATTTTCATGTAGTGTTTGCCACATGCTTTCAACTGATTCCTCAGGTGTCACAGTGACTTTAGTCTTCATGGGAGCTGGAAGGCTTTTGTCTGCCCAAGGGCACATATGATCATCCGCACTAGATAGGTGATATAACTGAGATACAGATCTCCTGGTGGTTGTGGTCTTTGCCCAAACCATGGTTGCATAGTGTGATGCTTGTTCTAATTATACTGCATTGGCCTTGTGTTTTGCCCACAGCCACTCATAAACTGCTGTGAATATGCTGCATGTAATGAAAATTGCAGCATCCTGGCCTTGCTTAGTAAAAGTATGATGAGAGAAGGAATTAAATTACACAGGTAACAAAATCTGCAGACCGATCTGAAGCAGTTTTGAAGGTGGATTTTTTTTTTTTTTTTTTTTGATGAGTGAGGAAGGGAAGTTTCCTCCAAATTTCTTTAAAGCCATGTTAGAGTTTGGGATATTGTTAAAATCAGTATCATAGTAGTAGTGTTGGAATTTCCGCAGCTTAAGGTATGAATTGGATATAATGTACATCACACATAAGAATGTGTTTCGCATTTTTAATTGACATAGTTGAGTGTTGGGGCTTTTTCAAAGCTATTACTCTCTTCTTCCTCCTGTCTTCTGTGGTCTAACTGCAGTCTGAGAGCCATGCTATGGTTGTCTAAATGTGATCAAGTTAATTTTTTCATTCATGGTTGGACACAATACTAGCATTCTTTCCACTAATATGTTAATATGTTTCTTTCTTTTTGTTCCCTGTGTAGGCATATGTTTGCTAGAAACCTGACAATGCATTGACATCGGTGCGTGTGTGTAATGTAACGAGGATTCTGTGGATTTTTTTTTTTAAATATTCCATGCGTACTGAAATACACGTTGTTGTCAAACTCTGCTGTTGCCATCAATTTAACTGACTTGAGGCCAGCCTTTGTTGTTGGAGTCATGTGGAGGTTTTCCACTAACCTGCCAGTACCTAAAGACAAAACATATCTGGAATTTCTTTGGTCCATTTCGTCTTAGTACAGGCAACAGCCTGAACACATGTCACTAAAGAGGCTTTATTTATTTTTTTTTCCTTTCTATTGACACAACAGCTCTGTACTTTATCCTGCTTTCCCAATAAATTTGCTCTTTTGTTCTGATTGTGGAATGAACACAAACCAAATCTAGTCTGGCCTGGATGTAAATGAAAACTGGGTTTTCAGGACTTTTCTGAACTTCCCCTGTATTTGACAAATAAAGATTTGTATTAAAAATACCCAGCAGGTGTCAGTAATTCCTTCCCTGCCCATGCTGACACACTGCTTGCCTGGTCTTGGAGTAAAGGACAGTGGTGGCATGAGTATGTGGAGATAATGCACTCAGGTTATAACCTGCTTTTCCTCTCCAACAGGCTCTGCCAGAGTGGGAACTGCTTCCCTGCTTAGTTTGGATCATTTAGCTGAATCAACAAGGGTTCAACAACAGCTCTGTGTCTGATACAGCTGCACATGTGGAATCCCAGTCCTGGCTGGCAGCTCCCAAGGGGGTCTCTGTGCAGCTGAGCCCAGCTGTGAGTCCCCTTTGCCCTCCCAAGGGGGATCACCTCCTGATTGCTCCATTACAGGCCTAACATAAAACAAAATGTGGGCCTGAGTCCTGTTTCTTACCTCACTTAGTAGACCCTCAGGCCTTGCAGTGTTCAGGAAATTCAGTCCAAATTCAGGTCAGCAAAAAGATTAATCTGAAATACCTGTAAGCAGCCTGGAGGCATTATTTTAAGATCAAGTGCAAGAACCTCTTATGTATAGCTTATAGCATATTAGAGGGAATGTTTTATTATAAGTAAATTGGAATAATGTGCTGCCAACAACATTGCTGTCAAGGTCAGTATGCTGCTGGCAATGGCAATTTTCAAGTGAAAACCAAAATGTGATGTGCCATTTATTTTCATAGAAACGAGGCTCAGTTTTGGAATTTAGCAGTTAATGGTGTCTTTGAAAACAGGCAAGTTGGTTTCTGTTTATGGGAGAAAAAGAAATTCCCATGGGTGTCAGTGCATCCTTAGGCTATTTGTAACTAGGAAGATAGTCTTCAAACATGGCTAGAAACTTGAGGGATATCTCAGGCTGTCCACATAGTCACATCTGCCTTGTACAAGTGCATACCTGAAAAAGAGAAATTAACTGTGAAAACAAAATTGTACACATATATCCACAGCAGCAAAAGAACTCACAGATGGGAAGAGTTTGTGTTTAGAATCTCAGGGGTTTTGCAATAGCATTTATTCATACCTAAATACACAGAAGCAGTTGAGAGTCTTTAATGCTATTTCTTTGTTACATTTATTCCTGTCTTGCCCAGCTGTGGGAGGAAGGAAAGTATGTCTACACACATGTGTATATGTACAAAATTCCTTGCAGCGGTGCAGTTATGGTGTCTTTGTATGTGAAGAAGTACTGTATGAATAAGTATCTGCAAGTTTAAATTGGGTATGGAAGGAGAGAAGGGGAAAAGAGGATCCTCAGTGGAGTTGGGTATAATTGCCATGCAACTCAGATTTTTGTCTTTATGCTTTCATAATGGTTATTTGTCTTTCTGGTACGCACAATTAATTCAAGAACTGAAACAATTTTAGAAATTGCAGTAGACAGAATGATTAGGCTAGAGTTTAGAACTTAAAAACTTCAGCTCAGATCCATGTAGCACTGATGCACAGCATTACTACTCACTATTTATGTTGTCATGTTAAAAAAAAGTCTGGTTGGATTCCTTTGTTGGCTGGTTCATAACCCAGTGTTTGGGAGGTTTAGCAAGTACATTGTGGAGAAGTGATTGGTTTAGGTTGTATTCATTTCAGTTGGCAGAGAAGTCACTCATCCAGAGTAAATGTGACTTTTCAGTAACAGTCTTGGCATTAACTCATGGATAAATGACAGCAGTGGGAAAGCAGTGCTTGCCACACTTTGTAAGATACTTGGGAAACTGTCTTACAGCTTGCTTAATTCTTAGTATAGAATGGTTGTGTCCTGTTCTAGTGGTATTGTGTGCCAGCAAAATAACCACACCATGGTTTGGTATTTGCAGAGCTGAGTTTAAATACAAACTAAGTCCTGATGTGGACTGCTGTACTGCAGAACAAGTGTCACTTTAGGCATTGTTTCCCAAGTTAGTTTCTTCTAATCAGAACAGGTTATAATGGAAGTAGCAGTGAATTTGGTTATAAAATAAGCTGCTTGCTACTAATTTTGGCCTCTGGTTTTAGAAAAAAAGATTTCAGCCTATTACCTGATCTTTGCATCTTTTATTAAAAGATCAGTCATGAGGATTTGATATGTGTGCTTTTAATGCAGCTTTTTTTCTTTCCTGTGTAAGGCACACTGTTGATGACAGGAGTTCTGTCTTTGCCTGTGAGTCTGGAAAGGCAGGTTTGCTACTAATTCTGATTAGACCTGGAAAAAAGGGTCCATAGTGATTAGAGAGTAAAAGAGGAAATATGGGAAGATCAAAATGAAGCCTTTTAGAAAATGAGGAGTCACAGCATGGGTAGAAAAGTCATGCAATTGCACGAGTACCACCATGCCCACTTCCTTGTGTGATCTCATTCAAAGCGGTAGTATGGGATTAGTTACAACATGCCATCCAAACAGCTTTTATGACATGATGTGAGAAGCCTTATGCATGCAGAGCCTGAAACAGCTCATGAGGAAACAGAAGGAAAATATGTTGTGACATCATTGCTTCTAAAATCAGCCTTCCTGCATTTGATAGAGCCCCCCCCCTTTTTTTTTTTTTTTTTTTGTTCTCTGACTACAGCTTTCCTGTTGAGTAAAGCCTGAGCTCATTCTACTTTTCTGATGACTCACAAGGGCATAGACTGAAGGCTTGGGTTGTGCTGCGAGTGTCCAGACTACTCCAGCTCTGTGTACTGAGATCAATGTTTAGTTGCTCAGGGGTAAGGGAATGATAACACGTGACAATGGGGAAGCTGTCTGACTTTGCCTTTGCACAGTGCAACAGCAGGCATTTCAAAAAACCAGCCAGACCTTTTGTCTGGCACAAGAAGTCACGTGTACTTAGGTCAGGTCTGTAGCTGTGCAAGCTCAGCTGTAAGCACAGAATGAAACAATTGGAGAAACAGCAGGATTTAATTTGCAAAACAGTTGAGCCACATAATGCTGTGGGAAAGAGTAATTGGTTAAAAGTGTGACAATAAATCTGCCTGGCAGTTTCTAACCAGTGTTATTTGGGCTTCTGTACTCTGCAAGATGGCACGGACTCAGCCCAGTGTTTCTGCGTGGCTGTCCCAAGTCAGCAGCAAGTGTTGGTTCCCCCCTAGGGCTCTGTTAGTAAATCTGTAATGTGAGGCAAAGTGTGGCCTTCTGAACAGAGACTGGATATTTATCATCTGACAGCCCCCTTCCCCATGCTGCAGTGGGGCTAAACAACTTGCCTCTGTCACAAACTGTGTCACAGTTTGTATTCTGGGAAGGAGGAGGGCATTTTTGAGCAGTCACTTAGGAAATCAGAGCTTTGAAGTTCCTTCCTGAGTCTGACTCTTAGACATATTTCATTTGGAAGATCACAAAGGAGGATCTTTTAGAAGGGAAATGGCTACTTAGAGACATATGCTTAGACAGGACAGTGAGTTTACTTAACGATAGTCGTGTGTTGTTCTACTAACTGTTAAACACTTCTGTCTCTGGAATCACACTCCAGTCACTGATTCCTGTGAATATGAAATGACTAAATCAAGCTGGGGAGGTCAAAACACTTTTCATATTTAAAATCTTGTAATCTCTTAGTTAATTTAGAAGAGCAGAAACTAAAAAGTTCTTGAAAGATGGCTTTAGAGACCTGTGGAAGCTGTTTGAGTTGCCTGCTGATACCTCTTGCACTTTGGAGTATTGTTGTGAACATCCTCCTGTACTTCCCAAATGGGAAAGCTCTGCATGCAGCCGGTTACCAGCTCCCCAACTATGTGTGGTATTTTGAAGGGATCTGTTTCTCAGGCGTGATGGTAAGTGCTCATTTTATGGATTTTTAAGGAGTTGCATTCTCCTGCAAATAATATTGGGTTACTCTTCAGCAATGCAATTGTACTTTTAAACAGCATATGGATTACTTTGGCAAAACCACTGCAGACAAAAAACTCAATCAGATTAAAAAAAATGTTAACATACTGAATGACAAGCTATGTAAACTCTTTAATGTAGCTGTGTATACTGTTTAATGTGATTTTGCCGGGTGTTCTGTGTTTTTGTTTATGCATAATTTATGTTTAATCTTCTAGGGAGGTTCAGTTAGAGCTCTTTCATCAAAACAAAACTAAATAAAAACTTTTCATAATGGTTCAGGATGATTTTAAGAGCTGTATGTAGTCCTGTATTTAGAAGACTAGATACAGTTCACAATGCATCAGGTGCCACTATTGTCAGGCTAAATACAGAGAATTGTCTCACTGTGATTGGCATAGTAGGATTTTTCCAATTACACTTGTAATATGTTCATCTGCAGTAATAAACTGCCATGGAGTTACCCACTGTTTGTGCTGTTTACTATGTTCATAAAGAGCTGTATCCTCAGGGACAGAAAGCAGTTAAGGGATCAAAAAGCATTGCACACAATCAGTGCTTAAAAAGGGCTCATCTACATAAGTGAGCTTTTGTATGAAGATGCTGAATGGAGCAAATTATTAGAACATGAGACATTCTCTTGAAATCATGTATTCTCCATAAAGTAGAAGAAAATCCTTATCTTTTCTAGCAGAGAACAAAACCCCTGTCAGACAGAGGATTCAAACAGAAAAAGAGTTGCAAATTTGGGAAAAAGTAAACTGCAACAGTGATGTATTTTAGAAATATTTTTAGCCTTAGGATTATTATCAATTTATTAAAAATGCATATATCATTTTGTTACAAACAGGTCAGAAGCCTGTGAGAGGATAGTGCTCAGATAGTGTGATTCAGAAACATTCCTTTCTCATATTTCCCCTTTCAAACTGGTGCCTCTCTGAGTGGCAGTTTGTGGTTCTGGAGTCCAGATCCTGTTTATCAAAATGATGCTAGGATCAAGCTGAAATAGTCCAATAGTCTGAGATAATCAGTATGGATACTTGGTAGAGAAAACAAATGAAAGTCCAGGTGAATCTATTTAAGAGCTTGCACTACTGACTACTTCTAGCATAACTGTGCTGGTAAGGAAGGCGATACCCTGACCCATATATCTATGTCAGGAAGAAGTTGTTGAACTATTGTGGTTGTATCAATAAAATACCCTTCCTTTCGTTACTGTTGATTCTTTTACTTGTGAACTTGGTTTTATTGTTTCAGCTTCACTGGTGTAGCTGTGCCCAAGCTCGTAGCACTTTGCTGTGGTGGGAGATGCTGTGCTCTTGTCTTTCAAGCACAAGACACAAGTACAGTGACAGTCTAGTAAAGCCACTCAAGTTTCATGTGTGCCTTGAGTAATTGTGCTCTCCCATGAATCAGCTTTAAAATCTCAAGAGAGCACAAGAGATGTGCAGTGCCTGCTTTCCATAGATGAAGGAGACTTTGGCTTAGTAGCTGTGGTTTCATCTCACTGACCTTATGGTGTCCTCTTACAGATCTTTCTTTTGGCAGTAATTCTGTTAACACTGGAGTGTAGCATGTTCTATCGGTGCTGCCAGAGTGACAGCTGTAACAAAACCTACAGGGTGAGTCTGTGTTTTATTTCTGTGCACCTCCTTAGCATTTGTTTTGAGTGGCTTCCTGATCCTGTGTTTCCAGCACATCCTTCTGCCCTCTCCACTGCTGTTTTCACTTCCTTTCAAAGAGAAGGATTCTAAATTGGGTTGCAAGATCACAGAAAGTGTAGCTCCTTCCTTCTGTTGCATAAGCAGGATGAAAGAAAACTAGACACACACTTCCCCCAAATCCTTGTAAAATAAAGTAAGAATGTAAAAGGCCTGAGCCTGTCAATGAAGTGCCCCAATTAAATAGCTTCATCCCTTTGCCTAATCTTTTTTGGAAGTTATTTTTTCCAATAATGACTCAATATATGCTATCTGGAATACAGATATATTTAATACATGGTTGCGTTCCTTTAGTATTTTGGGGAACAATTTTACAAAAATGCAAGTTTAAAAATACCCATCCCCCCAATGTTGTAACTTAGAGTTGTGGAACCATCTTAAACTCTGTCTTAATCTTTATTTATTTTGTATGTGTATGCTTGTAGTATTCTTTACCTGCTATATTTCTCTTTGAATTTTGAAGACTGGGAAAATCAAGTGTCAAATTCAGCCCCACGAAGTAGCTAGGCAAACTGAATGACTGTGTTTGCTGTGGATACTGTCCCTTCAGTGTAATATTTCTCTTTATTCCAGAGTTTTATTTCAATTGTGCTAGCCCTGCTCGGAATTGCTTTCTCGGGATACAGTTCCATCATTTTTACCCTGGGTTTGATTCAAGGCCCTTTCTGCAATTCATCAAGTGGATGGGATTATATTTTCAAAGACACTGCTGGAGGGTAAGAAACATCAGTGTGACTCTTCTGCAAGAAATTGTTCATCAAAAAATGACTCAGATGCATTCTTCTTACTTCACACTGGTGTTCTTCTAACAGGTACCTGACAGATTACCCTGCCTGGTCTCGGTGCACAGAACCTGCTAACATAGTGGAGTGGAATGTCATTTTACTCTCAATTCTGATAGCTCTCAGTGGACTGCAGCTGATAATCTGTTTTCTCAAAGTGGCTGCTGAGTTGAAGCGGACACTCTGTGGGACCTACTCTGTTTTTGTCCAGGTAACAAAACATCTGAGGTTAATTTCTTCAGCATCTCCAAGTCAGTTTAGCTTCAGCAATTTCCCTCAGTTGAGGACCTACCCTTTTGGTTTATGCATTCTCTATGCTACTGCTTTTTTCTTACCAGATGATATGTACTGATAATACATTTTTTGGTTTTGATTAATCTGCTAATTCTTTGTGATATACGGGGACTGGTGTATGCTCACTCTGACCTTTAAGGCTTGGATTGAGAAGAAAAAAAAGTGGCTGGGAATTCAGTACTCCTGCCGAGTCCATAATTCCAATGTCAGCAGAGTACCTTTGCCTAAGCACCTTTCTTCTAGAATTCAATTTACAGACACTTACCAATGTGTGGCTTTTACAGCAATGATGAGATTTGCACTTCCTTTTTTATTTGCAGCCTGGAACTCTCTGAAAATGGGAAGGAAAACTGTTGCTGCTTCTCCCTCACCACCAGAAAAAGAGAGAGATGGCCTGCCCAACATCCATGGTGGTAGATTTGAGTGCTACAAAGACAAATGAAACCTTTCTCTTAAATCTTTTGTATCTCAAGCCTCTCTGTTTTGGATGAAGTTATTTGACCTGTTTGACATCTACATTTTTCTTCACCTGTCCTGTTGTCCCTGGCAGGGACTCTTCAGGTTTTTTAACCTCCAACTTTTTGTGACAATAGGGATGTTTGGATACCACGGAACTGCTTTTTTTAATAAACTGCTGTAGAACTGCATTTATACTCCCCTCTCATTGCTTAGACCATATGAATATTTGCTGCTCCGTAAGGGCGTTGTTCAAAGCCCAGTACATCAGGAGGGGTTGTCCATGCACTGTGGGAAGCCATGATTTCCTAAATGACTGAATTTTAGTTACAGACAGACTGTGATGACCATGGAGGGCAGAGCTTACCCTGCTCCTTCCGTCTTGGAAGTTCTTAACTGCAGAAAGCAATTACTGAAAACAGTCTATCAAGTCTTCTTGCATTAAGAAAGGCACCCAAGCCTGATTGACAGAGTAGATACACAGCTCTGAAGTCAGCTGTGCTAATTGGTACATGTTAATAGCTGCACAGGGTTTCTTTTCACTTTATACTCAAAGGCAAACTCTTTTTTTTCTATTAGTTAAGTATGGTGTGAATTGAGGGAACATACGAGGGAAACTTGTAAGCACCCAGTGCTTGCTTACTAATACTCTTTTAAGTGCCCTGATGCCCTGACCTTGCTACAAGGGAGGGCTAACCTTCTTGACAGTAGTGATCAGATGAAAAAGAATAATCTGTTTTAAATTAGCAGCTAAAAATTACTTCTACTTTCTTAGAGAATTATAATTTCATTCCCAGTGAAAACTAAGGGATTAAAAATTAAGTGGACATCTGGCTCATTTGCAGCTGCATGGGCAACATTTGGCTGTATTCAACACTGATTTTGGGAAAATGAACACCCAGAGGAAAGAGAAATATGGACTTCAGACTTGCAGTAATGCACGTATCCCTATTACATCATAACTAGTGGGATTCAGGTATATCAACATCTAATATTAAACACTGTTAGAAATGCAAACCATACAAAAAGTGTCAGCTTTAGCTAAGTTATTTAGAAAAAAAATAGTATTATATCAGTCATTTCATTCAGTTTCAAGACAATATTGAGATTGTGCCCTCATATTCCTCTATCAGATTATTTTGAAAAGCTGATTTCTTCCTGTAGGATTTGATTTTAATTGCTTAGTTTCTATTAAGTTGCAAGAAATAATAAAATAATTAACGGTGTTTAAGACTGGGGCTAGTCTTTGGGAGATGGTTCAAGGTGGCATGGCTGGTCAGAGGTACATGATAAAAAGGCATGATTATAGAAGTGTCACTGCATACTTATTTTTCTCTAGGCTTAAATATTCAACATATTATTTATCTATTTAAATGGTAATCCTACATTCTTATGGGTTTGTGGATACTGTTTGTGGCAGAAGGAAAGAAAGAAAACTTAACAGTCAGTGCATACTCCTACCACACGTCTTGGAGAATCTTGCTGATTTCATGTCTGCAAACTGTGGAGCTGTCTTTAATGAATCCTTTTTTGTCTGGTACATTTACATTTCCACTCTACCACAGGTATCTCCTATTTTATGGACTTAAATTAATGAAAGAGACATGTAATTTAGTTCTTGTTGAACTTCCTGATCTTGCAACCCCCTTCATAATCCAGAATTTGGCATCCCCATTGCAATATTCAATTGCCACAGATTCAACTGTGACTTGACAGTTCGGTGGTTTATTAATTTGAAACTTGTCATAAGAAGACTAAAGGCTAACGGTTGTACTTGCAAATTTAACAGCCAGTTGCCTGCAGGGCTTTTGGATGTAAAGCAAAGTCAAACTCCACCTATCAATTTAAGTCTTGATTCAATCCTAAATATTTTGTCTCTAACAAGAGGTGCTATGAACTGTGCCTGGTAGCAAAAGCAGAATTCCTATAAAGAATATTAATTAACTGACTTGAAATCTAGACATAACCAATGACCCCAGTGGTGACCATCCCACTGCAGAGCATGGACCTCACCCAACAGCAGCAGGGAGAACTGGCCCCCATGGGCAGTACAAGGCTTGCAGCATGCTGCAATATGAGAAATCCTTTTTTGCACAAGTGTTCCTGAAACTGAAGTGCACGTGCTGCCTGCTGAAATCCAGATATAAAATACCCCAGACTCACCAAGAAGAAAGCTGCAGGTCTGAGTTTACAAATTTCTGCCTGGGAGGAGTTCATGCTGAAGCTGGCAGTAAGAGCTGCAGTATTGCTTGTCCCTTACAGCCAGTGCCTTTTGCCAGAGTATTAGGATGCTGTGTCTGGAAAAGTAATGCCATTTTTTAAAAGACTGCAGCTAGAAATCGCTGTAGAGACTCAGTTTTGACCACAAGTAATTGTGGGCAGAGCTTTGTAGTAAAATACTGTGAAGCCCCATCCACAGCTTTGCATTTTGGGATATATTAATCCTTGTGTAGGTAAAAGTGACTCTTGCTGAAGTATAATTTCCTGATTGCTAGCTCCTCCCATGTTGGATGGAGGGGTTTTCCACACTGAGGAAGAATAGGCGAGGCACAGGGCAAATGAAGTTGTCCCAAGTCTTTAAAGGTTGTTTAATTGCAGAGGTTTGCAGGGGACCAGAGCAGCAGCATGGGCACAAGGAGGTAGACACATCATTCAGATTTGCATTGTGAAACGGTGGGGGTTCAAGTCAATGTCACTGGGAGACTTTATTGAGACCTTTTTGTCAGAATATTCCATTTTTGGGTTGGTTTGTTCTTTCTTTCATGGAAAATTTTTGAGGTAAAATACCAGCTTTATATTTGCGATGCAATTTTGGGGATTTTAAAAACAGTCAGAGCATTTTAGCATCCTCAATATGAGAAATGAGGTAAAGTGGTTTAAAACAATAAGCAATTATTCATAACACCAAACTTCAGACTCATAATTTAACACATTAAGTTGGGTCTTTTTAGGCCCTGTCTATGAGAGGAGAGAGATTCCTGCTCTTCAGCCACCCTTTGTAGATAATACAGTCTCGGGAAGCTCAGGCACTTGGATCAGTTTTTTGAGTTCCTTAAGAAAAAGATAATAGGAGTGTGCTTGGGCACACAGATATCTGAAAGTTTGGGGGAGGCATGATTAAAAGTAGGAATGGAAAAATCTTGCATTTCAGAGGTTTCTGTTATATCTTAAGTAAGAACAACATGCAGTTCTTTTGCAAACCAATCAACAGTAATTTAGAGGTTTCAAGGGTCTCAGGCAAATAAACACATTTTTACCCTCAAATCAGTGTGGAAATTTCAAGGGTATTGCTTGTGTGCTTTTTTCTCTTCCTCAATCTAATGGAAATCTGAACAGAAATAAACAAAATAGCCCACCTCTACATGAACAAGTCTGTTAGCTGAGAATTAAGTAATGACTTTGAATTTAAGTAGTATAACAGGAGGTAAACATTTTCTCATTTTTACCTCAGTTAATTTACAGATGGGTCATATGCAGCCTGGATAAGCTGATCTTTCCACTGCACTACTGACCTTCATCTGTGAAAAAGAAAAAAAATTCCTACAAAAATAATTTTGAGCATGTGTCACCAACCTGAAAAACTCCAGAATTTCATCATAGATTTGGTCAGATTGCAAAATCTTGGCTTTGGCTACAGTAATTTAGACAGAAGCAGAGTCCTTCATTTAGTGCAGATGTGTAGGAAGTTTCAAAAGGTGAGATTATGAAATTCAGTATTCTCACAGTGCCTGATCTTTTTTGTATGATTAAAATGGGTAATTTACTTGTATACCACAGTTCTGGTAAATGAGGCTTAGATTTGTATGTCGTGAAAGGAAAACTGTGCTTTAGTTATGTTCTGAATCTTAGTCTTCTATCCAAAATAATCATAATTTTTCTCATCAGTATTAGAATAGCTTCAAAGAAGCTCATGGTTATTACAGATATTTTAAAGTTGCCATACAAAAGAAAATGTAATCTACAATGAGTGTGACTATCAGTGCTCAGAGCACTGACAAGATTTTTTAAGAATGCCCAAGTGACTGAAAATGTGTATTTTTTAATAGAAGTTTACAGGTGGCTTTGTGTGCCTAAAGCTTCAGACACAACCATGTGTCTCAGAGAAAGTGCCATTGCAAACTTTAGTTAGGTGATTTTTAAACATTCCACATTTAAGGTCCAATTTTTTTTCTTAGTTTTCAATGAGACTAGTGTTTACAGAACTTGAATAAAGCAAAAGAAGCCTCTGCACTGAGTACTGCATTTTGATAATGGTAATAGTTAAGATTATCTGGATCTTATCCTTTTAATCATTGAATAATATGGCTTATCCTGTCTGCAACAGACTAGGAGGAAGATAACAGAGGGAGGTCATTTTGTGGAATTTCTGAGCCTCATTCGAGGAATACAAAAACTGCTTGGAAAGGTGATACAAACATTACCATCTCCAACCCTGAATATCTGATTCTTTTCATCTCTAGCAACATGCGCCACACTTTGTGCTAAAACTACATTTCCAAAGGAACTGTGATGGGTTGTAGAGCTGACCCAGGTGTGCCCTGATGCATCCACTAGTCCCAGTGACCCCTGTCCTCCCTCGTCTGTCAGTTGGTGGTGGATGTGCAGAAGGGAAGAGGCAGATCTGTGGGAGCTGAACAAGCAAGGGGAAGAGGCAGATGCAGGTGTAACTTGGGCTCCTTGTGTCAATGCAGAGCACATACACGGGGAAGAAGTGTTGCTTAGAGCTTTTCACAGCACGCTTGAGAAGTTGTGTTCTTGTGCTACAAGTCACAGGAATTATGTCTCAGTCGTGTCTGAACTATAGAGAGAGTAATGAAGATAGTGATGAATGTAACTAAGTTTAAAGTCTGTAAATCCATTGAAATCTACTTTCAATTCAGTAACAATATTTACAGTCTATGAGAGCTGAAATGGTAATGTGGGTGATAGTATGTTGGCAGAAATTGAAAAATTTTCTTTGAAGATTATCTGAACTGATGAGGTTACCAGAATCTTTTGTTTGCTCTTGACACACAGAGACATTGTGCAATTGGTTTTAATGTGTTCACTGAAGCAAACAGCAGCAGGGGTGGGGGGAGGAAAGGAAGTGACGAGTGGGAGAAAAGGAACTTATAAAGGGAAATTGCATAGACCTGTCCTGTGTTTTTATTTCATGTTTTCCACAAGGTTCATGAATGCAAAATGAAGCTATTTCTCCTAAGCTGCTTGCTGTTTTCTTGCTGTTGCCAAGCTGGGGCAGTGAGCCGGGAGTACTATGTGGGCATTACAGAGACTGTCTGGAACTACGCACCCGGTAATGCTAATGCCATCTCTGGGCAGCTTTTTGCAGAAGAAGAGTAAGTAAAGCAGTTCACACTGATGGAATTTGATTTTATAGTACCATCTGGTTTAGACACCAGGACCTCACTGAAAACATGGTGAAGGCGGTGAAATGAGTCTTGTTGGTGTCAGTGGATTTTCTGTCAGACACGTAAGGGAATTTTGATTTTTTTCCTGGCTTGCTTGAGAATTTCATTCCAATGTTATACTAATTAAAAACATTGGAATACGTAGAAGGGTGTGAAATTGTTATAATATTTACTAAGAAGAGACTAGAAAAAGGCCCCAAGTATCTAATGTTGTTAAATTTTGAATGTCTAAGATGCCAGTGCTAAAGAGATTACTTTTGCTGTTGGTTTTAAATATAGAAGCTTGACAAATTTAAAACTTTCCTACTGCACACAGGTTTCCTTTTTAGCTATTCCTTGTTGGCAGGAGTGGTTTTCACTAGTGCAGCAGCACAGCTGGGTCCTTGCACCACAGTGTGGGGAGCTGGGTTGCCTGTTACAAGGCAAGGAGAGTCCTGTGCAGGGTGACAGCAATAAGTAGGCTGAGGATAAGTATGATCAGGAGGAGGGGAGCAGCTTGGAAGTATGAATAATCAATAAAGAAAACTCAGATATAGAAGGCATCAGTGAAGTATTTGAGAGAGAAAACGTGTTCCTTCCTTCCTTCTGTTTTTTCAGTGCTTTTAAAACTAAATAATGCTATACCAAAATAAAAACAATGAGAGAAATCAGAAATTAGAAAAATCTCAAAAATGCAGTTCTCATTTAGTCTGTGGCTGAGTGATGAGATGACTTCCTGTGGTTTGTTTTCTCTAGTGAGAGCCAGCTTTCTCATCTATAATCTGCCAGTCTATCAGGTGTGAGATCAAGCAGTCAGCTTTATCTTTCACTCACAAACTTTGTGAGGTGTAAGACACTGTCCCAGCAGGCTAGGGATTCTGATCAGGGTGGAAACAGGACATCTTGTCTGAGAATTCTAGAGCTGTGTTGTAATACAGTGAATGACTGCTTACTACATTAACAGGTTAATTAACAGGTTAACATTAACTACATTCCAGGTTTTCAATGGTTGTATGCCTGCAATGCAGCTGACCCCTTTTATTGTACTTTTCATTTTCAGGCTCTTTGGATTCCTCTTCTCCTGAGCCCTTTAACTATGATGCTGTGCTTGTGTGGAGATTGATGTTTATAGGGGCAGGGAAAAGCACAGTGCAGAAGGAATACTCTGCAACTAAATGGTAGCTGTTGTAAACAGTCCAATAAGTATTTGTTTGATTTAGTTTGCACCTCAAAACCCTCATGCACTCAGACTTCTTGTAACTGAGCCTTTGCAGCTGAGTTTATGCTCCCCGAGTTTCAGGGAACCCTGAATTGGCATTTTAATTACATTTCAGGTCTGTGCTTGCCAAGGCATGTACAATTCCTTCCCTACGTGCTCAAACAATACTTAGCTGCGTAGAAAATACTTTGCATTTTTTGGCAGTATTAGCTTGCTTCACATGGCTTGCTCATAGTTGTAGAGAGTGCTATGGAGGCCTGGTCTTTATTTGAGACTATTAAATTAAGCCATTAACATATAAAACAAGTATCTGACACTGCAGATGTGTTAATGTATTTTCTTTACAGGCCGGCTGAAGTCTTTCTCAAAAGAGGACCACATAGGATAGGAAGCACTTACAAGAAGGCTGTCTACAATCAGTACACCAATCATTTATACGACGTGATGGTTGACAAACCTTCCTGGCTGGGTTTTTTGGGTCCTATAATTAAGGGAGAAGTTGGTGATTCCATTACTATCCACTTGAAAAACTTTGCTTCCAGAAACTACACGCTGCATCCACATGGTGTAACATACACAAAAGAAAATGAAGGTAAGTTTAATTCCATCCTGTGACAGAATCTATCCAGTTAATCACTCCTCTGAGTGTAAGTAATATTCTCTCATCAGAGAGAACACCGGTCAAGTAAATAAATATTTAAACCAGGACACAATCAATTTAAAATAGGAGACAAGAAGTTTGATAATTTTTTCAAGAGTGAAATACAAAGCCAAAAGTGGCAATTTTGGATCAACATTTTACCTAAAATAACAGTATTTGTGTTTCAACCAAAATAAGGGTATAAAGGTTTATAAGAGATTCATGTATGGATATATATATATATATAAAATGATGCTGTTGTGGAGAAGGTATTGTTAACAGTGATAACTTACAGTTCCAAAGTCTTAACACTAACTTTGGTATATAAGAGACATAAAAGTATCTTAAAATGGAGGAACAGACACCGCTTAGTAATTAATTAATGAATGAAATGGAAGTCTGACACACTTTAAGATTTAGAGGTACCTTTGGGATTAGTGATGGCTTGTCCTTGCAATAGCCAGTCTTGCCACACTCAGGTAATGTTTCTGCACTGGATGGCACCAGAATATGGCTCTTGAAAGTTCTATTAGTGGGCCTTAAAAACAGTGGGTGAATTGGTGGGAATATGATGTTGTCTCAAAGTCAGTCTTTAAAAATCTTTCATTAGAAGAAATGTATGAAGTATCAGGCTAGCTTCCAATATTTTGTGAACTTTTTCATTACAACTAGCATGTGTCTTGATATAGACACAGTCTATGGGATCAGAGCAGTGTGTTATGTAGCAGTACATGCACTTTTTGGAACTTTTTTCTGTTGCTGTTGTTCAAGAAACACTTACATTCCTTCAGGATATAAGCAATATTTTAGAACAGTTTCCAGAATTAGTATTTAACAGATGTTTTGCAAGTATGCGAATGGTTATTTTTTTACCAGAAGTACATAGTCCCCTCCCAGTAAATTAAGGACTAACTTTAACGTGCCATTAATTGAAGTACTCTTATATAGGACTTCAAAGGCAGATGAAGAGATTCCTAAAAAGAAAGAAAACATCTACTCACCTGATTTAAAAGTTGTGGATTTTTAACCTGTATTCAGATGTTCAGTCCATTGTATTGTAGTGAACGTGAAGCATGGCAGGTGCTATCCTGACACCCTGTTGTGAATATGTTGTGCTAATGGTGCCTGTGTGGCATCTTCAGGTGCTTTTTATCCTGACACCACCAAAGATTTGCAAAAGAGAGATGATGCTGTGGAACCTGGAGGCCAGTACACCTACACGTGGGACGTGACAGAAGATCAAGGTCCAGCTACAGGAGATGCAGACTGCATAACCAGGGCTTACCACTCCCACATAGATGCTCCAAGAGATGTTGCTTCAGGGCTTGTTGGGCCTTTAATAATTTGCAGGAAAGGTAAGCCATAAACAAGTAAGTGAATAAATAAAAACATATGCAAGGTGATTGGTAATGGTCATTGATAAATATCAGTGAAATAATTTATTGGAAGAGGATAGAGTACAGTTATTTTGAAATAGCAGCTTGTGGTCTTCTCAGTTAGCTGTCTTCAATGCTGTAGGAAGTAGTTTGATTTTGTATGTGACAGAGAATATAATTTGCAGAATACTTTATCCACAAATCCATGAGTGAGATGTGTTCATGCTAGTAATGCACAAGGAAGTGTAAATACTGATATAAGAAACAGATTTACATGCAACATTTATTCTCAGTAAAGTTATTTTATAGTATCTATCAAAAGGGAGTTTTGTTTCCTGAGTGTGTAAGTTTATGTGTACTGTCACACTCAAGAAAAGAGGCAAAACAAGAAGTAAACAGGGTCCAGCCCTACTGAAACTACAGTTAAAACTGACAAAAATTGTCATTTACCAAGGACTTTGAATATGAGTTTGAATATACCACTTCCTTTTTCAGGTACAATGAACAGGGACGGTGATCAACACTTTGATGCTGAATTTATCCTTATGTTTTCCGTGATGGATGAAAATCTCAGTTGGTATCTAGAGGATAATATCAGAACATATTGTTCTGAGCCTTCCAAAGTGGACAAAGATGATGAGGACTTCCAGGAAAGCAATAAAATGCACTGTGAGAGAACATTAATGTTGCTTGTCATTGATAGGGTGAAGTAATATTTTTATGTCTTGTCTCTTTTAAAAATGAATTGTTGACAATTTTTGTTTCAATCAAAGCTTTTTCTTGGAGGATTAAGAAAGAACCTTTTAAATAAGTAAAAAAAATTAAAAGTGATGGCAAGTATTTCTATCAAATCTTTGGAGTTCTGATATAAAATTCTTAGGGCCCCAAAAGCTCTTTACCAGTGTAGTTTCCCAGGCACTCTAAACATTGTGTTACTTTGTTCTTAGTCCTGAACTCTGTACTGTAATATCACAGTTTAGAAAAACAGTTTTTACTGTGAATGTAAACAAATAAGATACCTTTGGCTCTGACCAATGGAATTCCAGAATCATAGCAGGTAGCTGTGCAAATTAAGTGTGTGTCTGATATTGGCTTACTTTCAAAGGTGTGGAGCTTGCTTTTGAGCCTCTTTCTGTTTTGACAAATAGAGCAATGGTTGTATGATAACCTGCTTTTGGAGAAAAGATCCTAAGGCCTGTGAAGTTAATTGTGATAAACAACATTTATTTTAGCAATCAACGGGTACATGTACGGATACCTACCAAACCTCACAATGTGTATGGAAGATAAGGTAAAGTGGCATCTTTTTGGCATGGGTAATGAAGCTGATATCCATTCAGCATACTTTCATGGACAGACCTTAATAGAAAGGCATCATCGAGTTGACACCATCAGCCTCTTCCCAGCCACATTCGTTGATGCTGTCATGACACCAAAGAGCCCTGGGGAATGGCTGCTCAGCTGCCAAGTGAATGATCATATCGAAGGTACAGTAAAAGTTTCCATGATCAGAATTTTTTTAGCTTGTGCTAAGAGTTTACTGACTCACTTTGGCAGGGCTCCCAACCTGGTTATATGCCTGGCAATATTCTCCTCTGGGTAACAAAACTCTCTTAGTAATTGAAATGCCTACAAGTGCTTGAACGTGCACCATGAAAATCAAGGGAATTCTTATCTCTAATGGAAATTGTTATTGTCTGGCAGCAATTAGCACAGCTGCACTTCTGCAAGCCTCAATTTTGGACAAAAAGCCATCACAGTGTTTGCCTCTCACTAAAAATAACTACCCACTGTTTTCTCTTTGCCAGCAAAAAAGATGGGGCTCATTCCGTGTTTAGCAAGGGGCACAGGACAGGCAGGCTAACTTGCCTGCTGACAAAGACATGTTCTGGAAAGTGTACTGGTGAATAACCAGAAATGTTATTTTCCCTGTATTTTCAGTTTTTGGTAACCATATGAAATACTTAGAAGCTAATTCCATGCCTTTGAGTGACCTGTATCACTATAAGGGAGAGAAGTAATTTGTCATGGAAGTGGGAAAGAACACGAAACTGAAAATCATTCTCCAAGATTTGAAAATTCTAATATAGAAAGGAGTATGTAACCTACATATTCAACAGCACAGAGGTTATAAGCTTTGAAATACTTACCACGTCCAACAACATTCTGGTTGAAGCATCCTGAGCACAACTTGAATCCTGCAAGTTGGCCTAATCTATATATGTAAAACAGCTCTCTTTACTATATTATTTGTATCTCCAGCAAGCAGATTTACTAACAGATGGTTCCCTTAGGGTGCAGAGACCCAGGAGTTTCACAAGTAAGCTGTTGGGTAGATTTAGATGGAAGATGGTCAGTCTGGTAGCATCTGACCTTGACGAAGTGCTCATTGACAGAACCGTGTCCAGCCTATCCTAATCTTCTCTGCTGTGGCAACTGCATCTTTACAAGCAGAAAGCCCTTTACCACACCTGTTTCTCTGCTGTAGATAGCACAGCTGAGTCTCTCCTAGCTCAGGTGGCATGCATTTTCTGTAACGTTCATCTTCCTCTTTGTTTGTGATTTCCATGTCCATCAATAGTGTGGGAATTCTCCAGGGAAGAGAGGAGCTCTGGGGAGCAGGGAAAGAGAAAACAAAGTGCAGTTCCTTCTCCCTAGGTTTCTCTGCCTCCTCCTTTGGGGGGGGGGGGGGGGGGGGGGGGGGGGGGGGGGGGGGGGGGGGGGGGGGGGGGGGGGGGGGGGGGGGG
>JAWWEU010000011.1:82537-99075 GCA_035583155.1 Acropternis orthonyx | reverse complement strand
TTCCTTCGCCCTAGGTTTCTCTACCCCCGCCTTTCCCCCCCCCCCCCCCCTTTTTTTTTTTTGCTCCAGGTGGTATGCAGGCCCTTTTTAAAGTAAAAGATTGTAAGAAATCCACACCAGATCACAATGAGAGTACAAGGATAAGACAGTACTTCATTGCTGCTGAGGAGATCATCTGGAATTATGGCCCATCTGCAATGAACCATTTTACAGGACAAGAATTAATTGTTGACAGGTAAATGCTTCTAATTAAAGAAGTTTTATTTTAAAAGCAGAATTGATGTAGACATACTAAATAAGTTAAACTGTATGGGTAGAACTGACCTTTAATCAGAATTGCTCATTGTCCTTCTGCTTAAAAATTAATGCTAGGATAAGTATCAGACCAAATTAGGTCTATTTCCGTGTAATCTTACTGTAACTGCTATGTTAGTAATTTCACTGGGATTAACTGTTATGCCCTATGCAGACAGTGACTCCTGATGATTCAAGATGGTTGATTATTCTGAGTTAGAAAACAAAGCTAGGAATTCATAATCATGGCCCTAGCTGATGGAAATCATGCTAACCACATCTCTAGGAAACAAGCCTCAAGGTTACGAAATGTTGACTGGAAATCATTGTTGATGAGTCTTTAAGCATACTGGCTTTGTAAGGGCAACACAGCACAGTGGCTTTTTCTTAAAGAGGAGCTAGTGAAGGATAATGGATTCCTGCCACATCTTAATGGGACTGCATGTAAGTGTGTGGCCAGACCACCGAAAAGAGACCCAAAAGACAAACTCAGCATGTCATACCTCAGAAAACAGGTTTGAGGTCCTGACTGCCTTTGTACACCTGAGCATCATGACTTGAACTGCTTGTATCTATTGCAATTTCTTTTACACAGTGAATCTCACATCTTTTTTGAACAAAGTGAGACAAGAATTGGTGGCTCATATAAAAAAGCTATTTACAAAGAATACACAGATGGTTCTTTTACTGAATATAAAAAAAGACTCGCAGAGGAAGCACATCTTGGACTCTTAGGTAAGATAGTCCAAATTTTTTTCATGTCAGAGATTTATGAGAGTAAACAGTCACTTCCACTAGCTAGTGAGCAGTGCCCTCACCTCCAAGGAGGGGCCCTCAGCTCTCCCTACCTCCTGCAGATGCTGGTGCCTGTGGCTTCTCCCAGGAGACACCCCAGGGTGTAAGGAAGCATTTGAAGCCAGTGCTGTGGTGGTGCCCAACTTCCCTGTGGGAGCATGCCATGGTCTGCAAAGGTCAGGTTCTGAACTACAAGTCCAGGCTAGGCAGGTCTAGTCTTACTGATAACCTGGCTGCTCCTGTCAGGATGGGTGCTAATGTCTGTAAATCCCTTTCCAAAGGAAGAAACTGCCCTGAAAGTCACTGGGCCTCCATGTGAACTGGGAGTGGTTGCTGCTGGGCTGCCATGTGATTCAGGTCATGTACCGGGGACCTGATCTGTGCCACAGAGGCCCAGGGGCATTCCCCTGAAAGGGGGAAAGCAGCCAGCCACTGATTGCCATTAAGTTCATGGTGACCTGGACACCACTTGCTAGACATGTCCTGTGGTTAGACCATGTGCTCTTTTCCAGGACCTGTTATCAAGGCTGAAGTGGGTGAGCGCATCAGGGTGACCTTCCGGAACAACGCCAGCCACCCGTTCAGCATCCAGGCCCATGGAGTGAGTTATGGCCGGAGCATGGTGGGGGCACAGTACGGCCCCGCACCCGGAGGTGCGCCATGGGCTGGGGGGGAGGGCTGCAGCACCTCAGCACATGCTGTTTCACCTATCCCCGTGTTAAAGAGGATAAAATAATGTCCACCTGACATAATTCCCAATGGTGATTTCTATAATAGGTACCGAATCTCCAGGCTCTCATGTGAGCCCTGGTGGTATATTTACATATGAGTGGAATGTGCCAGAAGATGTAGGTCCCACAGACCAAGACCCAGACTGTTTAACCTGGCTTTATTACTCAGCTGTGGATGCAGTCAGAGATACCAATTCTGGCCTTGTGGGTCCCCTACTGGTGTGCAGAAAAGGAGCTCTTCTTTCTTCTGGGAAACAGGTCAGTCAAAGTAGAAAAACTGAAGCAGTTGCATCATCAACAGCTGTATCTGCTTTCTCCTCCTGAATTGCACCACCTCCCCTCCATGTCAGTCTCACTCGCGTCCTAAGGGGAATACTCAATGTGAAGAAAGTGGGTTTGGTTTTCAGTCTGGCTCCAGAGAGAGAGTCAATTCATTGTGAAATTCATTGTTGTGAGCAGCCACTGGCATCTGAGTCTCACCTAGGATGAGAATGTCTACGAAAATGTAGAGATTTTAAAGACCAAAATACAAATTCATTTCCAGAAGTGGTTCCTGCTGGTAGAAAGAGCATTGTCAGCAGATAGCTGCCAGATACAGCAATTACAGAACTTTGAGATTATCAGAATGAATTATCAATATATGCATCTATTCTACTTTGGGACTTATAAATTATTATGATCATAGAATTTTTTTCCTGACGTCTTCTGTTCACTCATTTCTATTTTCCTTTGTGCTGTTTCTTCTCAACAGAAAAATGTAAATGTGGAGTTTTTTCTACTTGCCACAGTATTTGATGAGAATCTGAGCTGGTACTTGGATGACAATATTTTGATGTTTACATTAAATCCTGATAAAATTGACAAAGATAATGAAGATTTCCAAGAGTCTAACAAAATGCACTGTAAGAAAACTATTAGACAGATATTAATTTCCACAGTAAGGTTTTTGCTTTTATGATTTCATGTTGGAGGCTAGAAAACTATAGTGACAGAGGCATTTAAGTCCTTTGCCATGGGAAAAAAACCCAAAATGTTTCCATGCAATTCCATTTCAACTAAATGTGGTAGTTCAAAGTACAATGCCAGCTGTTCAACATCTCGCATGGCAGTTCAAGATTTAGCATGGTTATATACCACTTTGAGCAGACAGAAGGAGGAATTAAGTCTTTAGCCCATGTACAACCCCTATGAATGCAACCAGGCAGCAAGAGAAAACTGACCTCTGCCCTACAGATGATGTAGCTGAAAGGAGGTTTTTCACAGAATCATGGAAGAGTTGATTTTCTATTTTTTTTTATGTGATATTTTATTATTAATATTTCTGTCAGCCTAAGGCATCTCATTACATCTGAAGTGTTTATTAATTAATCTGTATTGCAGAATTAAGAAATATATTAAGCACAGTGGGTTTTGCTTTCTCAAATTTTCTACAGCCATTAATGGTTATATGTACGGAAATCAGCCTGGTCTTGAGATGTGTAAAGGAAGCGTGGTTTCTTGGCATTTGATGGGCTTGGGTTCAGAAGCTGATGTCCATGGGATATACTTCTCAGAAAACACATTTGTAACTAAAGGAACAAGAAGGGATACAGCAAATCTGTTTCCACATACAGTTCTTACAGCTATTATGAAGCCTGATTCTGAAGGTAAATGTCTTGTTTAAAAATCCTGTTGGTAATGCAGAAACTGTTACCAATGAATGTTTTGTGCTTATAGACAAGCTTTAAATAGCTGGTATTTTTATCCTAGTGCTAAAACTGTGTGCAGATGCATTTGAAAGGCAGCAAACTTTAAGGATATATGTTCTTAATGCTAAAGCCTTGATTTTTCTAACTTCTTTGTATGCTGAACTTTATTACTACAAGTAGCCATACTGCACAGAGTTTGGACCTTATATGAGCAGTAGCCTGTGTCTCACTCTTTAAACACTAATCAATATTGGTAATACAGTCTTAAGGTAACAGACTTTTCTCCTCAAGTCTTTGTTTCTTGTATGACCTCTAGGAGTTTTTGAAGTGTCCTGCCTGACAACAGACCACTACACTGGGGGCATGAAACAGAACTACAAAGTGAAAAAATGCCACTGGTGGAATGTAGATCTATCTGTGTATTTGCATGAAAAGACTTACTACATTGCTGCAGTGGAAGTTGAATGGGACTATTCTCCTAACAGGACATGGGAATTTGAGCGCCATAAGCACCATGAGGAAAGGTACTTTGAAATACACACAGGGGAAAAAATGCAAAACAAGCCAAGGAGCAACTCTCTTCTCCTCTGAAGGTTTTTCTCCTCCAGACATTTCTAGACACAGTTTCTTTTCATATATATATATTTTAGGGCTCACTTGAATTTGTTGTCCTTCCCCTGTACTCTTGCCATGTAACTATGAGTCAGACAGCATGATGTTCAAGAAATAGTCCATCGTAGATCTTCTGTGGGACAAGTGTGTATTTTCATGAGTCCTGGATAATGCATGTGCATTTATTATTTACTGATATTGGTAATCCTTGATGTGGAAAACTTAAAACATTCATCATCACATCTACAATGACTACTTTGTCCTGATTATTGATTACTTACAATCTGTAACAAGTCTTTGTCTCATGTTTATTTGTAGTCTGAGTAAGGTTCTTTTTTTACTCCTCTCAATGTCATGAGCTTACACAAGATATACCCATGACCAAATACACTCACTACGAAGCTTGTTGCCTTGGTGGCTTTTTTTTTTTCCTAGTATTTGAATCTCAATGCGAACTGATTGGATCAAACATGCCAATGAGGAGAAGATGCTAAACAAGAACTGGTGATGCTGTGTTCCACCTGAATAACTTTAGTTGAGGTTAAAGTAGAAGATTCTAACTTCCTGTATTTTGTTATTAACTTAATTGTATTTTCTTCTTTTTCCTCAGCTTGAATGCACATTTCTTTGCCTGCATGCCACAGTGGACTCTGACATAGTACTAAGCACAAGTAATATGGACTATGCTGTTATTATACTTTTTTTTCTCCCACTATCTCCAGCCCCTATCATCTCAGCAGAGAATCAGTCCTTCAGATTTCATTTCAACAGGGCACTTAAGCTTTACAAGTTTTAGGCTTGTTTTAAGATTATAGAAGTCACTGAGCGTTCTGTTTTTCAGTATACAAGTTGCTGTATGACTTCTTGCAATTTGAAATATCTGCCAGGCCAAGCACTCAGCATTCTTTCAAGTACTATATAGATTTGGTCTGTTTATGGTGATTTTTTTTAACCTTCTAAAGTGAAACCTCCCAGTTTAACAAGAATGTTTTCATGTTGAAGATACCACCAGTTTATGAGATTACTGTTTTGCTGAGCTGGACTCTTGTTTAATAGTTAATTGACATAACTGCAAAAGATGTTTTAAAATATGTGAAGAAATGTATTTTTTTTTCTTTTGGCAGCCCTGGCAATCCATTTTTAAATAAAAATGACAAATTCATTGGCTCAAAATACAAAAAGGTAGTATATCGTGAGTATACTGATCAGACATTCAGTACTGCCAAAAACAGAGCAGAGGAGCAGCAGCACCTGGAAATTCAAGGTAGAGTCCTCATAAAGTTCAGTTTTGAAAATGTGAAAAATGCAGTGATATAAACCAAAAGATACTATTTGAATAATAATGACTATAGTTCTACCCACACAAAGTGCCTAAGCCTATATGGAAAACCTACATGGAATTGCTACTTTTATTATGGTGTTTTCCCTCAAGACTACACGGCTTACTGTAAAAATTAAAAACCCTTCTGGTTTGCTGCCTTATCAGAGGTCAGTATTTCCAGCATAAAACTGAGTTAGCAACTTCCAAACTCACTTCAGGTACACAATAGGTACTCAGAACTTTTGAGACTTTAGAGGCTTAACTTCAGCATCTCAAATTGACCAGTCACAGTTAACAATGCTCTCTGTGTATAGCTTTCTGTTCAATGATAAGCCAATTTGTGAATTTGAACACAACAAACTGTCTCTCTGTCTGCTCTGATCTTTTGTAAAACCAAGTTAATCTTTCTTTCAATCCAACAGGGCCACTGCTTATGTCAAATATTGGAGATAAAATTATAATAATTTTTAAGAACTTAGCATCAAGACCTTATTCTATCCACGCCCATGGAGTGAAAACAGACAGTTCTGCTGTTGCTGTAACTAACCCAGGTATCAAACCATCCTTATTTATTTCTAGCAGGTAACATCAAGACTTCTAGTAAGGTTTATCAAGCTTTCATTTTCAGATAGTAGGAAAGACATTGGTTTTGTTTGTATTTTTTACTTCATGTTCTTAAATTTTTGATGTTGATTATGTCAAATATTTCTACAGTTCAAATGGCCCTGCTAACTATGGCTATATATCCTTGTTCTTGACTGATCAGTAATTTTTTGACACAACGTGGCTTTATCTTTCATGAAAGCAAACAGATTTGGTTACATAGGGAAAGCATAGCTTATACTGTTATTTCTGAAGTTCCTCTGTCATCTTTACTAACGATACAATTGTCTTTATTAAGTCTGGTAAACTGGATAGGGAAGACACACAAAAAACCCACATTGTCAAGAAGAATCAGGGATCTGCAGAAGGGACCATAAGTTAGCCAGTGCAGTAATTGGAAAGAGGAAGTTCAAGACAAATATAAGCTGTAAATGGAGGTAACATCTGTTTCAGGATGACCTCCTGTAGGTCAGCATACTGAAAACTTCTAAAATTCATTAATACTTTTTTAATTCAGGTGAAATGAAAACGTATGTCTGGCAAATCCCAGAGAGATCTAGTCCTGAGAGAGGAGATCCACATTGCATTGCATGGGCATACCATTCAATGGTGGACATCATTAAGGTATATAATTAATATCAGTCTAAGAGGTTTTTTTCATGACTCTAACATGGACATACTTATAGAAAAAGGGAGATGAGTTAGAAATTCTTTCTGCTTTCTCAATCAAGTTATTTTCCCCATTACCATACCTTTGAATTTATGTTTCTTAAAGTCAAATTGCAGGAAAGTCAGGGCAGAATTTGAGAGTCACAGCCCTCCATGTTCTTGCTTCCTGGTTCTTCTGCTACTGGTATGGATCACCTCACTCAGATTTCCTTCTTAAAGCTAGCACTTTATAGCTTGCTCAATATCTAATGTGTCATGTGGGGGAAAACTAACATGCAGCTGTGAAACACAACTCTTGCCATTTCTTACCAAGCATGCATTAACTTAATGACTAATGATTTTTAAAGGAAATGAATATATTCTTGCCTTCATGTCTCAATAAATATAAATGAAGTGTCAAGAAGTATCTTTTTGAATGAAAAACATGCTCAAAATTACAAAAATAGTTTGGGAAAAGAATGAGCAAGAAATTAATATGGAATGAATGTTTATTTCTAGCAAGAGATCAAAATGAGGCAGTTAGTCTTCACTGAACTTGATCCATGGGTAGCATGTAACAGTGGAGAAGTAACCTTGTTTGTCTGACACTGGTTGCCTTTATTCCCAGCTACTGACAGCTGTAAAGGTAGTAAGAGGATTCATGTCTGTCATTCAGTGTACTTCTGCTTAGTTACATCTTGCAGTTACGTGGTTTTTCATTTGTCATTTCAGGACACTTACAGCGGATTAATAGGCACACTTGTTGTTTGTCATAGTCATTATTTGCCATCATTTCATACTGAAAAGAAAGTTCAATTTGCTCTTCTTTTTATGGTTTTTGATGAAAATGAATCATGGTACTTGGATGAAAACATTAAAACCTACTCTACAAACCCACACCTTGTTGACAAAGAGGATGAGGAATTCCTTGAAAGTAACAAAATGCATGGTATGTTTCCCAGTTTAGTTAATACAGCTCTGGGAACTCTATAAAGTTATATATTTGAAAGTGCTTCACATAAATATGACTTTCTCATTCCCCTTAAATTTCCAGTTCCAGTGCAGAAGGCCTGAAAACTTTTACTCAAACTGTTTGAAAACACTGTTAGTGCCACTGAATGACTTTTTTTTCCTCATAGATTAACCAAAAAACCTCCAAATAAGTACCCCCACCCCTGCCCCCCACCCAAATTTCCATGTTGAAGTTTTTTGATGTCAGCAAACAACTGTTCTCCATATGCTGGAAGGGCTATGTGCATTCTGAAAGCATGTCCTGGTAAAGTTTACCCTTTACAAAGAGCTGCAGGAAATGCAGATCTTTAAGAACTGCAAAATGAGCAATGGTGTACAGCAAAGAAATTTTATTTACTATGTTATTCTTTCTAGTGAAATGTGGAATATAAACACATCTGTTCATAATGTGCTGTCCAAAGCCATTTGTCTGGCATTTGCTTTCAACTATTTTATTAAAGTTTAGAGATCAATAACGCACAAAATTTATTTGTTTCCTGTCTTGTTCTTTCCTTCTTTTTAGCGATTAATGGAAAGGTGTTTGGAAATTTGCATGGCCTGAATATGCATGTTGGAGATAAAGTCAGCTGGTATCTGGTGGGACTGGGCAATGAGATAGACATTCACACAGCACACTTCCATGGCCACAGCTTTCACTACAAGGTATCAAGTTCTTTTCATTTATTTCTTGCTGTGTTAGGAATGAGAGATAGGTCAATTACCAAGGACCGTAATCTATGGTGAAAAATCACATTACAGTGGTAAGCAGGGCTTGTAATTTGACCATAAGGTTTTTATCATCAAACCTTTATGTGATCAACATACACGAGACAGAGAGTATCTGCCATTAGCATTTGCTGACTGGTAACCTTACAAGTTGCTTTAACAAGACAGCTGTGAACTTTTCGTGACTGTTGCAAGAGAAAAAGCCGTAGTTGTCCTTCATTTCCATGTAGCTGATAGTTTATTAAACTTTGGAGTATGAAATGGATGTACAAAGTGATGCTTCAGTAGAAACGACACACAGAAAGTGTCTTTTCATCCAACTGTGATTAAAATGTTTGGTGGGTAAAGGGATAAAGCTTAAGTTACTGCCATCTGGTAATGCCACAGTTGCTTCTTTTTGTCCTGAAGCAAACAGGGGTTTACCGAGCAGATGTCTTTGATCTGTTCCCTGGGACATTTCAAACTGTGGAAATGACTCCACAGAACCCTGGAACCTGGCTGTTACACTGTCATGTTACTGACCACATCCATGCAGGCATGGAAGCAACCTATACTGTGCTCCCAAAGGAAGGTAAGAGCTACCTAGCTCAGTAACAGTCATTATGTTTAAAGATCCACTGTGGGACTCACAGACAGGCAGTGTACTCAGAACTGATTCAGAGATATTCCATATCTAAAAGCCGCCTGGTAATACTTCCTTCAGGGCTGCTCAGGAAACTGAAGTAACTAAAGGACTGGACATAAACTGACTATTGCTTCAGCTTCCCATCCATGAAATTAAAGTGACAGATTTTTATTTGAAAAGAATTCTTTGAGAGACAATATTTCTGTATCCAAGAATTGCTAGTAGTGTCAGACTCCATCTCAGTCTTAATTTAAAACAGTAAGAACAGTTGGTAAATAAAGCTGAATTCATCATTCCTACACAGCTGAAGTATGGAAAAACTAAAATAACGTTTTCTTTCTCAAGAATGTGTTTTACCTTTACAGACACTTATTTCCTTGCTCTAGCGATATTACCTGTAAAAAAATCTTGAATCTTAAATAATTTTGAAAGTTCTTGTTTCTACAAAGTTCATACAATTTTAAAAGCAACTCTTTCCAGTACTCAAAAGACAGAATACAACAGATATTAGTTGTAACTGATAGAACAATAGGAATATTTCAAAAAATGTCTGTATATGCGCATATATATATATATATATTTATACACAACTAGATGTCTGTTTGTACTAAAAATACAGACTGGAATGTTAAATAGAATCTAATTCTATTTTAGATACCACTGGAATGTGAAACACAATCTAGTTCTATTTTATAAACCCTACTGATTTACTTGCACAGACAATAGAAAGGCTGATTTGAGAGTACACAGAAAGAGATGTAGAAAGACCTTTTAACTTGTAGCAGCAGTATGTTGGATTTTTCATTATTAGCCACCTGAAGTGCATCAAAATGTACCCTTCAGTGAACCTTAAAGCTGTTTTAAATCTAACTTAAAATGTCCAGAAGGTGCTGGGATCCACTGTGCTCATTTTGGACTCTGTGGGCCACATGAATAGACTATTCTTTTGATGAAATGTGTGTAAAAAAAAAAAGGTATTTTCCCCCTTACAGGTAAACGGCCTTTGTTCCCAAGATAATTCAATCAGTTGAAGTGTAAAGGCATGGCAGGCACACAAGAATGACGAAAGCATTTTAACACAGTGATTCTCCAAGGTCTATCTTCAGTGAAGCATTTCTTGGATAATAGTCTCTTCTGGGCAAGTCATCTCCATGTATGTTTTGGAAGATTTCATGTGTATACAGGTACCAAAAGGGCGATAGACTAGGGTGGCTGAATGGATATAACAGCTTAAAAATATATTTTTCTTCAAAAAAATTGTATCTTGCAAGCTAAACATATTCTATGCGATGCCTAATCCTGTTATTTAACAGCTGAGGAACATGGAAGAGCCTAATGAATGAAAAGCACTTTTTTAAAAAAGTTTGCAAATAACCCTGTGTAACAGCAAAATTTGTTTTGCATATCTGCCATCACATGGTCACATTTTACTAGACAGATATGGTAGTAGTTATTGCTTAGAAAATAGGAGTTTGGTTATCACTTTTATCCGTAAGTTGACACTGAAAATATAATAGTATAATTGAAAGTTAACAAAATAGAGGTATTATTACTGTTGAATTATTTTATAATTTTATCCAGTAACATCTTTCAAGATGGTAATTTAAAAGATGTGATGACTCAGGGGTCATGGTTGCACAAGATGATTTTCTGTTATGAAAATAATTCTAAGGCACACAAAGCTATGCTGAAATGAGACAGTGAAAGGCAAAATTTGCTAACATCTGTACTGAAGAGCTTTGCTCTGGCCACTCTTAGGTGACTCTTGCAGTGGAATCATTTTAGTGTTAGTTACGTAGCGCAGCCCTTGGCAAAAGAAAAAGGAAGTGGTTCCCGACAGATGGAAGCAGCAATATTAGCGCATGGCTGATGCTGGTCAAAAACAAAAGCAGGAAGAGCAGATATGGTTGTGTCATTCAGTTGTTTCAATAGCCCAACTCCACGCCCATCAGACCTGTGTCAAGGGAGAGGGAAGGATGTATGGGACAGGCATGCAGAGCAAAACATCTGGGCTTTACACCTATCAGAACAAAGGAAGTTGCTTCTCTGTAACAAACATGAATTGTTTTGGCCTTTTTATAACGTAGAAAGATTATACTGAAACCAGCAAAATACATACCAGTCAATCAGATAATTGATTTTAGCTGCAGCAGGAATGCTACATGGGTAACTTAAACTACTTTCAATTTATCTTTTTTTTGTTAATGTATTTTAGCTGAAATATAGATGATTCCTTCTGACTGACTTCTACAGGTTTAAGTAACATTACAACTTCAGTGAAAACATGTAATAGAGTAAGTGTCAGCTAATTAGGCCTTTAGATGATTTAGACTGTTACGGGATCATGGGAGTCATTGTATTTTTGGTAGATTTTCAAAAAACCCAAATTACACTCATAAGAAAGTCATAAACATTGTGACAGTTTATTAGACTGAATTCCAGCTCTGAAGGAACAGAAAGATGCTTTCTGCTCACAAGACAAAGAAACATCAGTACATACATGCACATGTACCTGTTTACCAAAAACCCTAAAAAAAAAAAAAGTTTGCATATGGAATTATGGCCTAGTGAATACTTCAAATGCTTGTCTACTGACTGAGTACACCAAAACAAAGAGAACAAAACCCAGCAAGCAAACAGCAGTCTGTATCTTCTACCTCTGTTTCTCTTCGATTTACAGCCTCTTCTTGTGAGTTGCTAAATGAAAACATTTTCAGTGTAAAACTTGCATGGGTATGTTCTTAGGGTGACAGAGCAGCTGATGGATTTTGACAGCTGGAATTCAAGGGAATGTCTGTGTTGTGAAATGAAGGCAGTAGGGCCCAATTCCACTTGAAAGAGTAAGGTACTTACTTTTACTCATACAGTTACACATATGCCTGAGCCTGAACTCCCTAAGTCAGTGGTTCAGCTAATATAGATTTAAGACTGACTTCCTGCTTTACTTTCAGTCCAATTGTACTGTACAGTCTGTATTTTCTACTTGTATTGGCACCACAATTACCTTCAAAACAGATGCTTTGCCTCAGACTACAGTTGTACTTCAATAGTTGACGTCAGACTTCAATGGAGAAGTAAGATGATTCATGAGGGTAGTCCCACAGTACCTTATATGCAGCTCTACTGTTTATTTCATTTGCTTTTTTATTCCAGCACATTCTTTGTATTTGAGTGGATAGTAGACTTCACTGTTTTAGGTCAGCAGCTTCCTCTGGCTGCAGTGAAGAAGATGTGGCAGGAAAAATGCTGCAGTTCCATCCTCTGGTAGAAGATTGACAAAATCCCTTAGTTCCAGTTCCATTGCAACAACTGATAAAGTTTCTGCTCAGAACAGGGGAGAAAAATCTTGTTTAGGTATTCCGAGTTTAGAACAAAGGAACAAAAAAAAAAAAGTCATTAACAATGTACTTACTAACCGAAGTAATCAAATTATCTAAATACTGCAACTGGAATGAAATTTGAGGCATACCCATTTGGATGCAAATACAACTATAGGAAACCTTAGAAGTACCTGAAATTATGACTTAACTTAGAGACTCATCTAATGCTAATTAAAGTCTAATCTAATACTTCATGTGTTTTGTATGAAATGCAAAGGAAGCTCTGGAAATCTTATTAGCACCCTAACTCAGCGCTTTCTGTAAAATTGGATGTTTTGCAAGCAGCTTCTCAGACCAAGCTGTTTAACATTATGTTCTTAAGCAACTACAGGAGAGTTACTATATGAAAAAAAAGCCAAAGAAAAACTGGTACCAGAAACTAAAACTTTATTGATAGAGCATGGCAACGTGTGCAGCACAATGTGACCCCATGATGCTGTTTTTCTCAGGCATTTCATTGGCATGCTTTTAACAATATATGTGCTTTATTCAATATCATTAATTTGTCAAAAAAACCACACTGGCCCCTCAGCTATACACAGTATTATTAACTTCCTACAACCATGTAACAATAGGACTACGTAACTACTAACGTGGATTTCTCTACTTCTAGTAATAATGCCCTGTCTATGACCTAATAATAAATACATACTTAAGCCTCCTCTGTGTTATCAATAACTGCTTAGAAAAAAAACCCAAAATCACAATTAGCTCTACTTAGTACATTTTTTTACCGGTGTCTATCCCTGATCTATACAGAAACAGTATGATGACCACAATTAACTGTTTTTCACACAAAATGAATGCCATGATTTTATAGGAGGGTACACTGTGTACATTGCAGAATCCTCTGCTAATGACCAGAAGCACTACTAAACTATATTAGCTTTAATTGGAGAAAAAGGTCCCCTTTTTCTTCCAAACTGCCAACTGTCCTTAGTCTGAACAGTTATTAGGAATGTTAGCTGACATACAGAGGCTTCTGGAGTTGATTTGCAACCAACTGATTTACCTTTGAGTGATGAAAGGAGAACAGAGCAGTCATTTCCAGTAAGTCTAGTTCTCTTGCAAAGTTCAGGAAGCAGCTTGTTCCACCACAGAGCCTAAATCCACAAAAACCCACAGCAAAAGTGTAAATCAACAAGGACTGCAATTAAGATTATGAAAGAGCTGCTAAAAATACACTGAACCAAGCTCACATATGTACAAATACAGGTTGGTTAGGACAAAATTAATTTATATAAAGTTCTGACATGCAGTGATTTTGCATGTATTGTATTTGTCAATCTTCAGTGCAACCTTTTTCTGCTCAAAAATCTTAATAAAGTGCTCCTTATATACCTCTATAGACGAAAGTTCAGAGGACAAAAGTCACTAGAAAGACTGGTGCAGTCAGAGAATTGATTTTTTTCCCCTCAAAACAGCTCCATGCAAAGTGGTGAACAGCATTACTATAAGAACATTGCTTTGTCCTCATCTGTCTACTCCCAGCAGTTATCATAGTGAATTAGGTTTTGTGTACAATTTTGTTGGTAAGAATGGAGCGAAGGGAAGGGACTTCTTTCCTCCTTCTTTAAACTTGGTAACTTTTCTTTCACCTGTGTTCAGATTCAGTACTGCAACCTCACATTCAACTCTAAGGTGGGAGCAATCAAAGAAACTATTTTCAGATCTGAATAAAAAGTTCAAATCTGGTTTTGAACAGAGTTCTAGTACATCCATCTAGTAGAGGATCACCTTTGCTGACTCTGGTCAGAAAAGCTATGTACAACTGAGTGGCTGTAATGGGCATGGAAGTGAATTCCTGTACTCCTGGAACACTGGAATATAATACCAGTTTCAACATTAAAACTGTATAGAGGGAAAATGGGACATGAAGATATAATCATTCCACTAGTGCATCAGTACCAGTCTGATGTTTTCAGGTCAGAAGATGTCACTAGAAGACAGGAAGAACATATTAAGTGTGATTTTATTGAAGGTCCGTGTTCTCTTTCCAGTTAGCTTGTGGCTAAGATTTCACTTATAAACACTATCAATTCAGAACACCAATTAGTGAGAAACTAGGTAGGTGTTCATTTACAGTGGGGAAAAAACCTCTCCCTTTTCTGAGGCACTCTGCTGTCTGAAAAGACTATGCTTTAAATTTGCTATAATGAATATGGTAAGTGACAGAAGAAATTGGAGGAAAAAATATTCCATTAAAATCAGTGGGGACCAAGTTAAAAAATTAAAATACCAAGCAAGAGGTTCAGTGCAAGCTAAGCAGTTTACTTTGTCTGAAAGCTGGGATGTGTGATCCATCCAGAGTCCATCTGTACACAACAGCATTTTATAGTTAGGAAAAAAAACGAAGAGATAATGAAGAACTTTACTGAAAGTAGCACACCTGCTTGTCACCTTTCAGCTCATGCTGAGCGTAGAGCATAGCTGCATCAGGACACCTCGAGAGGAGCTGGTCAATGGCTTCCTCATGCTTGCCCAGACGGGTATTGCAGAGGACACGGATGGTTAGGCCGACATTGTCAGCCTCTGGCAGGGGCTCCAAGACAGGCAGAGCTGAAGCTACATTGATTGACTGACTACATAAAAGAGACTGAAGACAAGAAGAAAACGTATTGTTTGGATTTAAGAAAAATTTTGCAAAAAATGCTAAGTATAACCTTAGAACAGAAGCCAGTACTTGCTGGAGTAATTCTGAAATACTACTTCCCTTTAAAAATGTTGCTGAAAATTAAGAAAACAAGTTTAGAGAGAATGCAAATGTAAATGTAATTGTTACCAACCAATCTCTTCAGTATTTTTTATTTCCATAATTTAAACTGGCCTTTTATTTCAACTTTGATAGCTTAGGGGGGAATGAGAAGAGTCTGCTGGAGAAGATTGTTCACACCTATATGAACATTTGCAGAATGACTCTAAGTTGTAAGCAGCAAGATTTAATACCTATTTCATACCTGTAGTCTTGAAATGTCTTCATGGTAATCTTTATCAGATGAACATTCCACTGACATTATGGAAGTTACCCATGGGAAAATCAACCCAAAATGATTACAGGAGTTTATCTATACAAGAAAGAATCAGGTTGCAATAAAAGAAACACTTCTATTAGTGACAGTTCCACATGAAACTCATTGCAAGTGAATAAAATTTTAAAATCAAACAGTACAACTTAGAAGAGCAGCTACTCTTTCTTCTAGTTCATGCAGTTTTACAAATTAACTGGAAACTTTTATTTAGTTCTGTATTTCAGCTTTCCCATTCATAATTCTTTACAATTCACCATTCACACAATTTTTTCATTCAGTAAGCTTTGTAAAATTGCAAACACTCCACCTGACAGATTCTCATTGTTTCATTTTAGCCCTTATTTCTATCCAGAGCTGAGATTCCTGTTTGAAGTATATTTGCATATGTCTCCAAGGAGTAGGCCTGCCCAGAGCCAGCAATACCAATATGTAACTGCACACTACCTTACTTGCTTTCAGTCTTGCTTCTTTTAACAGGTTAACTATCCAGAATTAAAATACTAAGGCTGGTATTTGGATAGATTTTGGAGGAACACCACAGTCCTAAAACTTCCTCTGAGTGGTTTACCACTTACCAGATCCTCTGTTGTTTTCAATGGCTTAGTCTCAGGAAGTTGCTTCTTTGATATCCTCCAAACATACTGTGAAATAACCCTCAATAGGAGCTTCTGAAGTATTTCTTCCTGAGAGCACACTACAAGAAGAGCTTCCCAGAAATCCAGCAAGAGCTGAGGAACAGTGTTTTCACCATTACTACACAACATCTAAGAACAAAAATGACAGAAGGCAGCAATTTAGCACAGACTGTGGTGATTATTAGTATTAAAACTAGAAGAGACAGGAGGAACAGTTTTTCACTTTTACTAGAAGCAGAATTTTGATTCCTTTTTTTGTCCTGTGATTCATAGAATCATAGAATCGATTGGGTGGAAAAGACCTCAGAGATCATTGAGTCCAACCCTTCGTCCAACTCCCGTCTGTTTACTAGATCATGGCAGTCAGTGCCACGTCCAATCTCAGTTTAAAAACCTCCAGGGATGGTGAATCCACCACCTCTCTGGGCAGGCCATTCCAA
>JAWWEU010000011.1:0-82437 GCA_035583155.1 Acropternis orthonyx | reverse complement strand
TGTCATCAGCAAATTTGCTGATGATGGTCTCAATCCCCTCATCCAAATCATCAATAAAGATGTTAAACAGGACTGGAACCAATTTCCATGTAATTCCATGTAATACACTGCTAGGCAAAGTAAAAAAATTCATGGAATGATTTTAAGGTAATCAATTCTAAACGAGATTTGATTTCTTCTTCAAGATTTACTGCACTGCCAGAAGTGTCACCACTGCTGTCAGCAAGTATTTACAGACTGCTAGTTTGGAGAACTTTTATATATGCCAATAGCCAAGCAGGTGCCTTCAAAAGAGGCCATGATGAGAGATGCTCTGTAGCTCAGCTGGGTGTCATGGTAGGATCCACAAGGGAGATGTTTTAAGGTCTGCTGTGTCAGCATCAAGGACTTTTACTTGGTTTCCAAATGGTTTTAAACAGTAACACTCGTTCTAATTTGAACTTGCTATTTTTGATACAGGTCTTTCATAGTAACAGGTACAGTAAGGCTGTAACATACCTACATTGAAGAACACATTTTAACTCAAGTAAGTTCTTCATTGTAGAGAAAAGAAAAAAAGGTTTGTCTGTTCCCATTCAAAAGAAAAAAGAAAACTTCAGGGATGCTAGAAAAACTATTCTATTAATATTGCTTCTCATAAACTGCAGAGATACACTTTCCTTTCAGGAATTTATACAGAACATCACAACATTATATACCTTCATAGTTAACTCTGATTCTTTAGAAGTATGTTTTAATCCAAATGATTTCTTCAAAAGGAGCTTTTGGAATTAGTTTATATAAATTCTGATAAATTTCAGTAGCCTTAGGAAGCTCAGTCACTAGGAAGCCAGTGAAAGACCACTGTGATCAGGGTATTCTCCATTCAAATGATGGTAAAAACAAAGAACTTCATGGATTTTTGGGGATTTTTGCTTCACTTAATCAGTATTTCTTTCCAGAAGGTCCAGTTTCTGACTCTGTAATCATCCATCATGACTGGAATATCTACAACCCTCTTTTGGAAAAAATGCGGAAAAGTGAATGAAGGAGCAGCTGAGTTTGCTTTTCTTACCCATAACAACATCACTATGAAAAAACATAGAGGCAAAAAAATTATCACAGACTAACCTTGAAAAAGGTATCAGCTTCTTCCAGGTCAATTTTACTGTTCTCATGTAAAGCCACAGTGGCAGCCACCAGTAAACCAGGCTGCATCTCCTTCAGGTGAACAGCAAATTCAGTTGGCATAACAATTCCTCCCTTATGCTGCCTCAAGAGCTGTGGTTGCCCAATGAAGCCACAAGCCAGTATTGTCTACAAACATAATCAGATATAAATCAGGTGAAGAATTCAATACATGCACAATTCAACCCAATAAACTCAGTATTTCTTCAAGTAGTGAAGTTTAGATGAAAGAAATGAAGGAAAGTCAGGGAAAGAAAATAAATCCTTCCCACAATTCATAGAGTAGCTCTTCAGAGACCAAGCTCCAAACTGTGTGAACACTCCTGAACAATAGGCCTTGTGCCTGACCACTGAAAGGAACATGCTGTTGAAAGCTGGAGTTACTGTGCACATAAGAAAGTTAGATTTCACGAAGAAATCCCAGACATTCGATACACGTGGTGCTTTGAAAAATCACTGTCTGAATTTCCAATAGATTACTTTGCTAAATTTCAGTAGATTATTTTGCTAAAGTATGATTTTTATTTTGAAAATACCCCTGAAACAATGATCAAAATGTGCTGCCCTTTGTGCAACAGTAAGTTGTTTCTGGGTATGTGAGTGCCTCTGAAGGCAAGCATAACAAGGTGCTATTCCCACTTTAAAGAGAGTGGAGAAATTATGCCTAAAGAAATTAAATGAATTACACAAATATAAGGCAGACTTAGGAGGAAAATTCAGATTTCACCCCACTATGCACACAAACTATTTTTCTTTTCTTTACCTTTCTAAAAGTGTTAGTCTTTTCGACTTTGAAACAAAATGGTTTTTTAAAGGTGAAGTGCAGTGGAATATGTATGTTTGCTCACAACATGGCAATTTCACTTCATCATCCTGCAAAAGCAGGTGGTGCTCAATACAATTTTTGAAACAGCTCTCCACAGTTCCCACCTTGTAATTCAAAACCTGCTTATTTTATAAGCTCTCCAGGACTTCTTCCACCAAAGCACGATATCTAATTTTGAAACAGCTATCCATTTATTTCAAAAGTTTTTAGACTTTCAATATTTCACTCTAAGAAAAAGCCTCTATTTCAGTCTCTGTCACCTTTGAATATTCCAGTCCCAATCAACCTTAACAAGAAGTAATTTACACACTGATCTCAGTCTAAAACCACATGTGAACATCTATGGCAGAGACAACTCCACTAACATTCCCCCCCACCCCTCCACTGATGAGGAAATCTTACTTTGATGGCTCTGAAGTAGATTGTGATCTGGTCTAAATAAGGGTTAAATGCTTTGATTCCACATAAGAAATATATGAAATTATATATGGAAATTTCAGTTTGTGTGCACAATGGATGAATATCCTGCTTCAAGAGCAATTTTATAACAACTATTTGCCTACAAATGCTGTTTTCATGGGCATATCACATACTAATGGTGGAGGAGTGTAGAGATGCTACTATACAGCCCTGCCAGGCAGCTGAAGAGCACTGGCTCTGCAGAACTTGTTACATCCTAGTAACCTGCATTTAACTCATCAAGAATTAAGAGCTTCAAAACTTTTACTTATTTGGCAAGGGTTTGCCAAGACAAGATTACCCTATCTGCAGGGTAAACTGTATAGTCCCAGTGTATGCCAGCCCCCCTCCATTCTGCTGTTACGGCACACACTTAGTGGAGCCTAAACAGCACATTGGGAGGAAGAGGAGTGACTGAAAAGTTTCTTTTACTGTAAATGCAACTACAAGTCAAACTACTGACCTGGACTTTGCAAAGCGTGAATAGCTCATGCTCTCAGCATACTTTACCTCCTTATATGAGTCCATCTCATGTTCATACATTATCAGGTCTCCCATTTTCAGAGCCAAGAAAGCCTTAGTAAGTGTCAGGACCACTGATGGCATCACCTTTTCTACTTTCTGAAGATACTTCACAGCTGTCAGAGGACACACGTTTCTCATGCAGGGGCTGCAAAGGATATGAGGCAGCTGCACAGGGTCAGCGAGATAGAATATCTGGAGCACTTTGTTTCCTGATTCCTATTGAAATAAAAACCATTTGACAGGTTAGACCTTTTCAGATATACAGTCTTCTATGGCACATGAAAGTAGTGCAGTTTTGGTTTGGTTTTGGTTTTTGTGTTTGTTTGAAACAGACAAGTACAGCTTAGCTATCAAATCACAGTGCCTTTCCTGTCTCTCTCCTACCTACTGGTAAAAATAAAGGATCACTAACTGCTAGTGATTCAACCCATATTCTGGGGTGCTAGGGGAACCCCACAGTGAATGGGTTTTACCAACCTGTACAATTTGGCAATATTCAAAGAAACAGTTTGTTTTGCTATAGAAATGGGAGATGAAAGAAATTTGAGGCAGAGCTTTCCTAAACCACAAGTGTCTCTGTGTGCAAGTGGGAACCAGATCACTAACAACATGCATCATGACAGCCAAATCCATAATATGTTGCTTGAAAGCAGCCCAAAGCATCACAGGTGCTGCTTGCTGTTTTTTCAATGAAAATGTGAAAATAAAAATAATGTGAAAAAGAATAACTGTAAAACTAAGTAAGCAGCTCAGCCTTTTCAATGGGAATTTGATTAAAATTTGATACACAGTTCCTAAAATTGGAACTAAAGCAACAGATTACAAAACCCCCAACTTGTTTCTACCTTGCTTAATTCTTCATTCAAGTCTTCATTAAGAGAGTGAGTTAAGTAAAATATAAGTCCTCTCTCATATGTCTGTATTTCAGCACCTTCTGAAACCAGTCTCTTTAAAACTTCAGTCATGGATAAACCTGACATTCTGTAGTATGGCAAAGCAAGGTGGTAATCCTTTGTGTCAAACCTGAAGACAACAGAGAGGAAAGGAAAAAAAATAACGAAACAACTAAGGGCAACGCTTCTCCCATCATTCTTGCTAAGAACTAAATACATCAAACAAAAGTTACAGACACATCAGTTATAAGCATATACATAGTTCATATTCACATAATGTTGCATTCTGTGTTTAATGACAATAAAGACGAACAGATATTGAAGAGATGACCAGATTAAGTGTTTTCATGGAACACAGATGTAATACTAATCTAAAATACCAAAGAATTACGCATTTTCATTTTAGATTTACATTATTGAAAATACAGCTCACCTATACCACTCTGACATCTAAAACATACCTGCTGTAGCAGTCTCCTAAGAATGCACAACTTTCTCTGAATGCTCTTAGAAGTTCTTCTTTCTCAGCTGATTTAAGGAAATGAGGGTCCATTATAGCTGCTCTGACCAGTAAGTGAGCCTCACTTAGAAGATGGATGCAGCTCTCAGTTTTAACATTTTCGTAAGTTCTACTATAATCTACCTAGAACAGACACAGGATACGCTTGAGCTATCAGCAAAAATTAAGAATATACAGGAACAATTCTAATAAGGAAAGCAGCCATTTGAAATAGGATTACAGGCTATTCATGAGAAATACATTACATTATATTCAGCAATGGCATGCATCAGAGATTAATTAACAGTACTTATTTTTAGTTAGCAAACAACAAAAGCAGGAGTTGGGCAATACCATTTCTCTGTAAAGCTGAATGGTTGAAACAGTGTTTATAATATATAAATTCCAACCAGGCTCTGACTCAGAATTTGTTCTGGATTTGATGCTGTCAGCCTTTCTGGAACTACAGAGGAGGAAAAGAGTTGAGCTGTCAGTATTGAAATAAACACTATGCAGGCAAAACCCCACCACTCATTCAACAATTCAAATGCATAAATAGGTATGTTTGCAGACTCGTAAATGCTGGGGAGTTAAGCTGTGAATTTAAGTCTTAACAGCTAATAACAAAATGGGAACAGGCATGTCCATACACCAGGAACATCATCAGAACTGCGTACTACATCTTCTCCAGTGCTTAACACCAGGTAGTATCAGATACTTAAAAGGAATCATCGAATCATCAAATGGCTTGGAAGGGACTTAAAGGTCATCTAGTCCAACCACCCTGTCATGAGCATGGGATGCCACCCACTGGAACAGGTCAGACTGCCCCAGGCCCCATCCAACCTGATCTTGAGTAGCTGTTTACTTACCTTCTGTAAGGATTTACTGCAGGTTTGCCCCTGCAGCTCTATCAAAGTGTTTGCCAAGACATGGTGTAAAGAAATAGAATACTTTTACTCACAAATTGGCTAGGTCTGTAATGCCCATAAAAACACTGCAGGAAAACACAGACTCTTTTTGTTTTGCTGTTTGGTTTTAAACTGTTCTGAGATATTTAAATCTTTATTTTTAAATTACGGTGCTAAGTGGCCTATTATTTGTTCAACTTCCGTCCTTTACAGAATGCAAAAACATTATCTTCCTCAAATGCCAACTAGAATATTTGAAACAACACAACTGGCAGAAGAAAATGTGCTTTATACAAGAAAACTACAGTACTTTGAATAGGCATTCTCCTTCATGGGCTTATCCTTACCTTCTCCTGAATAATGTCTGCTCTAGGCTTTAAGAAATACTGGTTCAAATAACCACTTCAATCAATTACAGCTGTCCCACTCTTGCTAATCAACTTGAACTGACTTTAATAAATGTAGTTTCTGAATAGCTGTTTAGAATAGTTGCTTAGCTGTTTTATGAAAAGCCCTCAAAAAAGAAGGGGAATAGCAGTTCCCATGGAAATTAATAAAAAGTCACATATGCCTCTGGCTACATACATGCTACAAGAGTAACTTGGGCCAAAGTCTGATCCAACTTTTGTCATGGGTAATTATAGTGATGTTTGTAACTTTTCTTGGAAAGAACCCCAAAGATAAGACATTTTCATTTTGTGCTACATGCATTTTGTAACCTGTAGCTTTGGTACTCTACATATTTTTGTTTCTCGAGATAAATAAGTTCTTAGTAATGTTACTTTAATATTTTGTTGATTTCAAGCATTTTTGATCCTACTCTCATTTCTTCTGCATCAGTTAAAACAATTACCAAAAAAAAAGCTTGATTTCTGTACTCATTCACTAAGAACGGCATTATTTCCAAACAGCTTTTCCACAGAGGAACCACTCCAACTGCAACACCCACAAATTCAGCACTGTACAAAGAGCTGTAAGTATCATATCCCTAAAAGACACAAATCCTTACAGCATCCTTCTTGTAGGCTTTCTTCTTTCAGTAATATCTTCTGTGTCTGCCTTAGTCAAAAGAATTATATGGTTTTTGAAATGACTGATAGCTCTTGGTCCTATAAAAAGCTGCATTCTTAATGTACAGACATCCAGTGTGACAGGTGGACAAGCCTATAAAGGAAAGGGATTGTTTTGTCATTTCAGTTAGTATGTACTTTGAGTCTTTAAATATATCAGGCAAAAAAAGTAACCTTTGTGATTTTATAGCTTTTGATATTTTGATATTGACTTTCTACTAATGGTCTAGAATTTAAAATGGCAATAATAGATTGTTTCATTGAGACATCTGCAGACCGTCGAAATACAATATGCCACAGATTCAAGTAAAATATTAATTTTGGATGTTATTTTATTGGTTCAGCCAACAGAAACTAACAGGATTTCAAAAGGAAATGTAAGTCAGCTAAGAGCCATACCACTATCCCCATAGTTTTAGTGAGGTAATGAGAGGCACACCTTCACTGTCGTATCAATATAGGGATCCTCATCACGAGCTGCTGCCGCACTGCATCGCACTGTGAAACACTGCAGGTTCTCACTAAAGGGAAAGATGAAAATGCAACAATGAAGGAAAGAAATTATGACTTGCAAAAATCAAGCAGCCAAAACTACAGAGAATCAGCTCTTTTTGCTTTGAAGAAATGGGCTTTGAAGACTAAGTCAGGGGGCCCACTGGACTAACACATGAACCTGCCCAGAGATTTCCAGGAGACTATGAAGGACCTATCAGAGTGGGTGGGGTGGGGGGAAAGGACAGCAGCATAGAGAAACATAGTAATAGTATCAGCAAAATCATAAACTTAGTACCTTGTAATGACATGCAGGAACTGTGGAGTGAGGACTGCTTGCTCTGATTTCTCTGAATACTGGTAAGTGGAAATTAGTTCTACTAACTTCCCAATAGAGTAGAGATATCCAACATGAGGTAAAGAGAAAAAGCAAAAAAGACTCAGTAGTTCTCTCTTGTTCTCAGTTTCCTCATAGGCTGTCACAGAACTTCCTAGATGTAACAGTAAGAAAGGAATTTTATATATTTCATAAAATCCAAACTTCGCAATTCCATTACAAGCCTGATGCTTAAAAGATACTATCAAACCTGCCCAAGCTGCAGACTCGTTTTGTTAGTAGCTAGTAAAAAGAACTATATGAAGCTCAGTGCACAGGTCAAAACATTATGCCACATTATCTCATTTGGAGGCATTTTCACAAAAGTATGGACATAACACTGAGCGAAGAAATTCTATAGATTTAACAGCATTGGAGAGTCCTGGCAAATACACCACAGCTTAGCATCCATGGGTTGAAAGATCAGCCTGCTCTTAAAATTACTTGTAGGCTGCAATGAATGCTCACCCAGAACTGCAGCTCACCAAAACACAGGTCCTCACTTAATGGAAAAAAAAAGGGTAGAAATGGCAGAATTTATTTAGAAAGCCACTTCAGCAGGTAACAACTGTGTTCATATTCTACAGACTCTCTTGTCAAAGCCTGTAACTCACAAGAGAGCATAAGATACCTGGAGTTAAATGGCAAGTAGCTCATTCTTTTCAATCTGCTGCAAGTTAAATGAGGCTTTGCTACTGAGCAGACAAAAAAACCACCTCAAATTGGGTGAGCAGTCAGTAAAGCCAAAATGGCCAATCATATCCTGATGTGCATCAGGCAAAGCGTTGCCAGTGGGGGTTGTCCCACTCTGTTCTGCACTAGGGTGACCATACCTTTTGGGGGCAGTTTGGGGCACCACAATATAAGAAGCATATAAATCTATTAGAGAGAGACCAAGGGAGGGCTACGAAGATTGTAAAGGGCCTAGAGGGGAAGCCATATGAGGAGTGGCTGAGGTCACTTGTTTTGTTGAGCCTGGAAAAGAGGAATCTGGGGGGAGACCTAATAGCAGTCTATGTGCAGTTCTTGAGGGAATGGCATGACGCTATCTCAGTGGAGGTTTTAGGCTGGACATCAGGAAAAGGTTCTTCCCCCAGAGGGTGGTCAGGCACTGGAACAGGCTCCCCGGGGCAGGGGTCATGGCCCCAAGGCTGCCAGAGCTCAAAGAGTGTTTGGACAACGCTCTCAGGGACAGCGTGGGATTGTTGGGGTGTCCTGGACATGGCCAGGGGTTGGACTGGATGATTCTTGTGGGTCTCTTCTGACTTAGCGTATTCTATGATTCTATGAAATCTGACTGCTAACATACAGCACTAAATTCTTCGTGGTTTTTTTTTTGTGGCTTGAGCTAGCGAACTCCTACAATCTGCATTCATCCCTTCCCTTTCCAATTTTAATTAAAACCTGTCAGAAAGGTAACCTGTATCTTAGTGATTATTATGGTTTACTATCCTGATTTCCTCTGCAGACTAATGAGCAGCACTCTTGTAACACTGAGGATAATTTTATTAATGCAATGTTGAGTGACTGTTTTGCAACACAAAATTAATCAGCAGAGAACTGATAAAAGCTGATTTAGTCTTCCTCTTTTGGTGTGATGAATTGGTATTTTAGTTCAAGGTTTATGCGGAACTTGGAGAAATTTAAAGGCTTTTTTGTTAACAGAAGCTCAGCTTAAATCATGGGAAAGGGAGGAAAGATCTCAATTTGAAAAACAAATCACACAGAAACAGTGTACAAAACAGGATATACAAAGAAGCTCCTTCCTTTACAGTCTTCTATGATACAGCCCATGGTACCTTCACACATATCCATATACCTGTCTGGTATACAGGGAGCAGTTGAACAGAGTGCAACTTTGTCTCTTCACAAAACCCAAAAGGCGACTGGTCAGGTGTAAAACGTCTGGAGAAAAAAATCCAAAACAACATGGGACCACAGTGAGAGATGATGATGATCTACTGTGTACAAGTAAACAGCACTGGCTATATCAGGCTCAGCTCATGTTTTAACATTCAACAACAATTCACACTCCTACTACCAGTGCCATTGGCACAGCAATGCCAAGAAGCACATGGCACAGCTAGATAAAATCATCTGGAGTTCTTGCAACCAAAATCCTCCTTTGCTTGTCCACAAGGTGCATGTCAAAGTTTGAGATCACTGGAAGACATGTTGCAATTGATTTGAACCTCAATTTAACCTTTTTTTCTCCCTCTCTTTTTATTCCACTGAGCTGCATGTTACATTGTGCCATCTCCAAGCCTATTTTTCCTTCCTATTATGTGTCATCCTTTACCCTGCTTTGTTTTGGAATTCCCTGCTGGACTGTGACATCAATTCTTCCTCTTTGATAAAAATTTTGATAAAAGAGGAAGACTAAATCAGCTTCTTGCGGAGGGGACTTGGAGAGGGAAATGCTGAGCTCTTCCCCCTGCGATAGGACACCTGGGAAGGGCTCAAAGCTGCACCAGCGGAGTTTCAGGCTTGACATGAGGATGCATTATCTTATTGAGAGAGTGGTGAACAGAGGAACAGGCTTCCTAGAGGGGTGGTCAATGCCCCAGGCCTGTGATTGTTTAAGAGGCATTTGCACTGTGCCTTGAGTACTACGCTTTAACTGTAGCTCTGCTCAGAAGTGGTCAGGCAATTGGACTAGATGATTGTTGCAGATCCCTTCCAAGTGAAATATTCCAATATACTAAAAAAAGGGCTTGCTTTGGTATCCCACTATTTCCTCAGTTCAAAAGAAGCCCTAACCCTTAGAAAAACCGGTTAAGTCAAAATACCAGTTTTCTTTCAAAGATCACACAATAACCCACAACTCATTTTGGTTTCTTGTAGTAAATTAACCCATAAAGGGGAAATAACATTTGTAATACCTGAAAAGCAGATACTGCACTTGGAAGTGCTTTGTGTCTTCTGTAGGTAACTCTGTGGATTCCAGTGTGATGGGTACCTCACACAGCTTACTTTCTTCCCCAAGCAGTTCCACTGGCTTCTGACATATGATGAACTCATCTAATTCAAGCTGCAAAGTATGTGTTGAAGGGCTTTCACCTTTCACACCTGAAAAATTAAAATGTTATCTTGATTGTTCAAAACATTCCATTCAGCAGTAAGAAATTGGTATGACACAATATCAGTTAAATAGTCCAGTTACAGCTACCTAGCTAGCAATGGCTTCCTCAAACCACGAGACTTTGAAAACAGCCATACTAGAAGACAGGAGCAATTCCTTATTTCAGCCTCAACAATCTGAATACCTAACAGTCAAGTCTGAGGGGAAAAAACCTCATGTAAACTCTTCATTAGAAAGTGAGTCTAAGGCAACTTGTGCTGCAAATGGTTGGTCAACAAAAAATGTTGTCTTTTGGCTGGATTGATTTTGAGAAGGAAAAGGTAGCAATCACAGGAAGTTATGTTATCTTAAACTCATTTCTGGAAAGCAACTCCTAACAACACTCAGAGAGAAACTGGAACTTTTCTATTTAGTTTTTAGTAATAAAAACAACTAGGGGCAGGACACCATTATCTGAGAAACGATCCATCTTCACTCAGTGAAGAACATTCTATTTATATTTTCCCTATCTGACACGTCTTATTTACCTTTAAATCTTCTTCTAGGTGCTGTTTTCATTTCTAACAGACCGTCCTTTTAAATTTCTTTAATTATAAGGGGAAGACTTGCTGAAAGTTTGTTGGTGTTCATCTGATACATATACTTTTGGAAAGGTGGGAATTGATAATTGATTACATAGGGATTGATTTCTTGCAATACACAGGAATGAAGCCTACTACTGAGTTCTAGGGATTTCCAGGATTCTAAGGCAAGCCCCTGAATAAGATAAAGGACTGAAAAAGGAGTATTTGATTGTTTATGCAAGTTCTGAGCCTACCAACATTTACAAAAGTACACAGGCATCACCACAGAAATATTCTTAAATGTACAAGACAGTTATTTAGGCAGTGACAGAATAATTTTTCTGAACACAGCACACTGTGTTCAGAAACCCTGTTTAGTCTGGTCCATGGTGGCATGTCAAAAACAGGGACCTAACTATCTGTAGAGGCTGCACTATCCTGAAGGTGTGCAGAATGATGGCATATTCCTTTGAAGTGTTACCTCTAACTGCAGGTTGGTACAATTTTTCATGCCCTAGAACATTCAGCTGACAGTCATAGGATGATCTAGAAATATTTTCTGAAGGGCAAAGACCTTGTTTGAGCCTACTTTCAGAATAACAGGAATCAGTGAGCAGATTCTTAGTGATTAAAAAAAAATAAAAAAAATTATTTCTGCACTTACCTCCATCCACAGTCTTTTCTAGTGCACTGACCTCCTGAGCACACTGCTCTGTTCCGTCTGCACTTTGCTGGACCAGTTCCAGTTTCAGGATTAGAACATCCAGCTCTGTTGTTAAAGCTATATGTCTGGCACAAAACGCAACTTCAGTAGGAATGAGGTTATCAATGTGCAAAATTAAGGAGCGTTCAAAATCTAACACAGTTAAATCCTGCTTTATGACCAGGTATTTCAAACGGAATATGACTAGTTTATTCTTGCAGCCCACAAGAAGATCTCCATTTACAGGACAACATGAAATGCACAGTGGAGGGTCTGAAAGTGGCATTTCAACAACTGACATCTGTTCTTTCAAGGTTTCACTGTATGACTCTTCCATCTTGTGACCAATCATCCGAACACACACACGAGAACTCCCTGCAGACATGCATCTCCAGTTCGTATATGCTCTTAAGAAGGTTGCTTTGCTTTTTTCTTCAATTGTCACCAGATAGTCTCCTTAAAAGAAAGCAGTAGTACCGATATATCACTAAAGACCAGATGACAGTTTTTGAACTCTTCGTTCTGTAGTTCATTACAAAGAAAAGAACATCTTAAAGTCTCAACTCGTACATAAAATTCCAAAACCAGTTTTCACCAATTTTTCTCTAGTTAAATACAAAGTGCAAGTTTCTTTGCTGGGTGGCACATACTTACCATACCAAAAAAAAAAAAAAAAAAAAAAAAAAAAAAAAAAAAAAAAAAAAAAAAAAGACTTAAACATCCAGAATAACTCCTGTGTGAATCCACTTTATGAGTTGTATTTGCAGACAAGGTTTTCCACTCCCCCGCGACCCCAGTCCCGTTTTGTTCTCTAAGGACCAGGGAACAGACTCATGAAGAGTTGTGGGATTGGCTGGAGCGACCACCCGCCCAGTGTTCTGAAAACAAAACCGCTATAAAACAAAAGCAGGGGCGGAAGCACTGATCCCAACCTGGGTGGAGGCAGAAAGCAAACAGAAGCAGACGCGACCCGGCCCGCTCTAGCCGGCGACGGAGAGCCGGGGGGAGCCGGGGGGGTGCCGGGGAGAGCCGGGGGCTGCCGGGGGGAGCCGGAGCGGCGGGTGGGAAGGCCAGGCCCTCCTCCCGCGGCGGGGCCCGAGCGCCTGCGCTGGCGGGCCACTACCCCGGGCCTGGCTCTCGCCGCCCGGCGCAGGCCTAGGGCGTCTCCCCGCACTCGAGCAGGACATGTCCCGGCCTCCCCAGCCGAGCACTCCCGGACCCGGCGGCTGCCAGGACTGACCTGTCGAGCTGTGCGCCATGCGCAGCACGGGCCCCAGCGTGGCGAAGGAGCCCAGGGGCTCGCAGCGACTCTGGTCGCGCACAGCGAACACCTCCACCCTGCAGCTGGCCGCCGTGCTGGCCACGAACAGCACGTCCTGACCGCAGCAGAAGTGCGCCGGCTCCTGCTTGCAGGGCACTACCCGCTGAGAGCCGAACGGATGCAAGTTGTAAAGCTGCACCATGGTTCCGAAGCAGCGGAGTGAGCACCGGCGGCCTGTCGGGGCGGCGCCTGCACTTCCGCGGCGGCAGCGCGGGCCGGGCCGCCTCCCCCGGCAGCAGAGCGGGCAGGGCCGCCTGCCCCGGCGCAGGTGGCCTGGCGCCAGGTTGTGCGCGCCGGTAGCGAGTCCCTTGAGCTGTGAGCGCTCCCGGGCGTGCTCTGCGATCGCAATGCAGCGCCGTGCCGTGCGGGAGCTCCGGAGTGGGAGGGCAAGTTGGAAGTGATCGTTGAGGTGAGACGGGGCTGGGAGACGCTGTCTCAGAAATAGAAGGCTTCGCAGTCGAGTGTTTGGGTCGGAAGGTGCGTGTGCTGAGCGGATTTCCCTTGGGCACGGCTCGGAGCAGCTGCCGCCGACACCAGCGAGACTAATGCAGTAGGCTGCTGATATCTGGGATCTTCTAGTCTCCCAGATAAAATCAGACTTGTTTGTATTTAAATACAGCAATTCTTACTTCATAACTCCATAGACTGGGCATACACTGCATGCTCCACAGATAGTAGTTACCAATATTTCTGAAAAAAAAAATCACTTCTGGCTGTCTTTAGCATATGTTGCCCCTTTTCTCTCCTGTTTTTATAGAACATGTAGAAAAGAAAAAAAATCTCAAAAGAACCTACCCACATGCAAATCAACAAAAACCCCCAAACATAACTTAAAGTTTTGTCTCCTTTTATGGATTCAGGACTAAAGAAAATGTATTTCACAGGATATTCTGAGTGGGAGGGGATCTATAAGGATCCAATCTAACTCTTTTAAGTACTGGGATCGAATCCGTGACCTTGGTGTTACTGGAACCATGTTCTCACCAACTAGGTCAGCAGTTTTTACACAAGCCAAATGTCATATAATTGACTGCTTCCACGTGTTTCTAAAGCTCCGTTAATTTGTTAATTTTTTTCATAGGCCAATGTAGGAATGTAAAAATTACAATGTGTTTAAAAGCAGGTAGCAGATCTGCTACCAAAACCTGTAATCTCAAACGGTCCTTCCTTAGGGAATTAATTGTGAAGAAGAAAAAACAGACAGAAGAATCTTTAGAACCTTATTTGAAAACTTTATTTAAAAACAAACAAGTGAACAGGGTTCTGCAATTCTATTCCTTTTTTTTTTTTTTAAATAAATTCTTGCAGGCTTTGGTTTTCTCAATATTCATCTCCTTCTTCAGCCTCTGCTTCTACTGAGTCTAGGCCAACTTCTTCATAATCTTTCTCAAGGGCAGCCAGATCTTCCCGGGCTTCAGAAAATTCTCCTTCCTCCATCCCTTCTCCAACATACCAATGCACAAAAGCACGCTTAGTATACATGAGATCAAATTTGTGGTCGAGCCGAGCCCATGCTTCAGCAATAGCTGTTGTGTTACTCAGCATACACACAGCCCGCTGCACCTTGGCAAGGTCAGCACCTGGCACCACAGTTGGAGGCTGGTAGTTAATGCCCACCTTTGAGAAAACAAATGAAAATTTTCTTTAGCAGCACTAAGGTTTAAAGACTCATTTCTATTTAAAAATCAATAATCACCACAGTTACAAATCAAATAGCTTATACTTATTTTGCACTTTATCAAAATATTTAACAGGGACATTACAATATTTTAGCATGACTGTTACATCTGAAAACTACGCAATTCCTAATCATTCAGATATTGAGCACTTAAAAAACTCCCTACCTTGAATCCAGTTGGGCACCAATCCACAAACTGAATGGTACGTTTAGTCTTGATAGTGGCAATGGCTGCATTGACATCTTTGGGCACGACATCGCCTCTGTAGAGCATGCAGCAGGCCATGTACTTGCCATGGCGAGGGTCACATTTGACCATCTGGTTGGCTGGTTCAAAGCAAGCGTGGGTAATTTCAGCCACAGATAACTGCTCATGATATGCTTTTTCAGCAGAGATGATGGGGGCATATGTTACCAAGGGAAAATGGATTCGTGGGTATGGAACCAGGTTAGTTTGAAATTCTGTCAGATCTACGTTAAGGGCTCCATCAAAACGCAGTGAGGCTGTGATGGATGAAACAATTTGCCCAATTAATCGGTTTAAATTTGTGTAAGTAGGACGGCCAATGTCCAGGTTACGCCGACATATGTCATAAATGGCTTCATTATCTACCATGAAGGCACAGTCTGAATGCTCTAATGTTGTGTGGGTAGTTAGAATTGAGTTGTAGGGTTCCACTACAGCAGTGGAAACTTGTGGTGCTGGATAAATTGCAAACTCCAGTTTAGATTTTTTGCCATAGTCAACAGACAGCCTTTCCATGAGCAGTGATGCAAATCCTGAACCAGTGCCTCCTCCAAAACTATGAAAGATAAGGAAACCTTGCAGCCCTGTGCATAGATCAGCCTATAATGGGATGGAAAAAAATGGGAGGAAAAAAAAGTTACTGATGGTTTTGGAGAAATCAGTATTAAAATAATAATTCAAAAGCATTTCTGTTGTAAGTTTGTTAGTTTTACATTGTTAAAAAAACACCTGGTCTTGAAAGGTCCTGGTTTAACTGATTGAATTTTTATTTAAGGGAGGGGTGGGGCAGGCAAGGAAGTAAAAGGCTTGTTTCACTTTGTTTTAAACAATTCAGTATGCACAAAATTCTTAGTGAAAAACCCAGAAACCCATCAGTATAGATAGCTATAGAGCTGTATCAATTACCTTAAATACTAAACGTCCAGCATGAATTCTTACCAGTTTGCGAATGCGGTCTAGCACTAGATCAACAATCTCTTTTCCAATGGTATAATGGCCTCTGGCATAATTATTGGCTGCATCTTCTTTCCCAGTAATGAGCTGCTCAGGATGGAATAACTGTCTGTATGTGCCTGTACGTACTTCATCTACAAAAAAATCCAAACCATAATGAATTTGATCAGTTCTGTGTGCTGCCTACTGACTACACACAATGTCGTTTTGACATGTATTTGATATAGCGTGTATCTCTCTACAGGAGTGTAGACAGCATCTCACTACACACAGCTTGTCTGACTAGACTAAGAAGTTGGCACAACTTCAGCCCCTTTGTTTAGGGGTCAATCTCAGGCACACACGTAGCAGTATTTGTAGTCGAAGAACACAGAGGTTACTCAGAAAACTGCATTACAGGTACAGACAAGATACTTGATGGCAATCAAACAAAACTCTGGATGCAGTGCAGCAGTCTGGAAAGACTATCCAGATCGTAGAAAAGTTCTATTGTTTTCAAAATAGTTATTTCCAAATAGACCATTATTTCATTTCTTACAGGTAACAATAACCTCAAATGTCAAAACAGCATCCAGACACACATATTTAAAAATTTGTAATTGTCTTCACAGACAAAAAAAAAGACCATAGGAAGTCCATAAAGGAGCCTCACTTTTTCACTGAAGACCTTTAATGCTGGGTACATACCAACTACGGTTGGCTCTAGGTCCACAAACACTGCTCTCGGAACATGTTTACCAGCTCCTGTCTCACTGAAGAAAGTGTTAAATGAATCATCTCCACGTCCCATAGTATTATCACTAGGCACTTGACCATCAGGCTGGATCCCATGTTCAAGACAATACAATTCCCAACATGCATTGCCAATCTGAACACCAGCCTGACCAACGTGGATGGATATGCATTCACGCTGCAAAATTAAAACAGAATAATAATGAGACATGGAGCTACCTGCTTCTAGATTTTATTCTCATTATACCTAGCTGTCTGGGGGTTGTATCTTTTCATGATCTTTCTCTGCTGCAATATTGTCTGGTTGCTCTTGAGTTACAATTTAAGAGAACAAATTTTGTCTGTTGCTGGCAATATGCTACTTACCCTAGCTGACCTGCACTGACTTTGAAAATATTGGAAGATCCTAAAGGCAACATAGTCTCTATGAACACAAAGGGTGAAGAAAGATTCATCATCCCTTATAATGCTGTACATATATCTTTAATATTCAGCCTAGTCTCTTTTTCACCTTCTTTTAGCTTTTGGAAGACTTCTTTATATAATATTACCAAATTTCCTTGACTTGTTGCCAAAGCATGCACTCATTAACTGTTCTAAGAATCTTTCCTGCACAGGACCACTATGTTTTCCTTTATAATAAGCATAGTGGTATCTAGCCCCGGACAATTAGTATGTAATTTTTTTCATACATACACCTATGTGAAATCATCTGAGACTCACAAATGTCATCTGCCCACTTTTAGCCAGCTCCTTTGATTCTAAGCAACTGTGCCATGTATGTTTAATCCCCCAATACCTCATTTCTGTCTTACACTCGTGATGGAAATCGTCTGCATTTCTAGTTTACTGTTACAATGTATCTAGGGAAAAGCAGAGCTGGAAAAGAAAAAGCAACGTGTCCGAGCTGCTCTTTCCCATTTTTTTGACAGCGCACGCAGCGCCGTGCACGCAGCCCCGCTTCCATTCTCATCCCCGCCGCAGGGCCTTCGCCCCCGCCCTCTCCTCTGATTGGTCCCTCGCCGACCCCGCCCCCTCCTCTGATTGGCTGCGCCCAGCAACCGGCTCCCTCCGCCAGCAGACGCCGCCTGCCCTTCCCTCACCGCACGTGACTCAGGAGCGCGTGCTGCGCCCTCTGCGGCTTCGCGCGCCCGCGGCCCGGAACCGGCGGAAAGGTCCGGCCGGTGGCCGCCTTGTTCAGGTTTCAGTCTGCCTCTCGCCCCTCCGCGCGGGAAGTGCCCGCTACGAGCAGCCTTCCCTTGCCCTTTCACATACCCCTTGCTAGCCACGGGCCACTTTCTATGCCTTGCCTTCCTTTAACTATTAATCTTTACACCGATTTCCCTCCTTCTCCCCAATCGGCCTTAGTGTTAACGCGGGGACTTCAAGCAGAGACTTCCCGCAAGTCCTGCCGCACCACGCGGTCCTCTGACTCCCGCAGCAGAAGCCCTCCCAAACGCCCTTTCTCCCCCGCAGCCGCAAGGCTCCCGTTTCCCACCATGGTGCCTTGCTAAGCTGACGAACGCCGGCTCCGCCACAGCGCGTCCCCCGCCGCCCACCGACCGGTACCAACTGCCGGCCGTTAACCGCCTCAACCCCGCGCCTCAGGTGCTGGTTCCCCATTGGCCTGTACCCGCGCGGACTGCGCGCGAGCGAACACCGCTGATTGGCCCCTCGGCTCAGGTGCTGGCTCCCCATTGGCCCGTATCCGCGCGGACTGCGCGCGAGCGAACACCGCTGATTGGCCCCTCGGCTCAGGTGCTGGCTCTCCATTGGTCCTTGCCCTCCCGGAGGGTGGGTGATCGCAATACGTGCAGGGGCGCGCCCGGCGGCGGAGCGCCATCCCCATGCGGCAGAGCGGGCAGCCGGGAGGTCCTGTCGGGCAGAGCGGGGACGGCGGATGGGGAGGTGGCGCTGGATGTCCGGAGTTGAAGTGAGCAAACTTGTTTTCTCGAGTAGCAGCTATGCCACCTAGAGGGGTTTCCCCCTCCTTTTCTTTCCTCTCTTTTTCTGTCTCCTCAAAGAAAAGCAAATGACAGATTTCCTATTAATAATGAGAACTGGTAAAAACTAAAATAAAGAAATTGCTATTACTTAAAAGACACAAGCTCTTTTAGGCCTCTCATAATGCACATTTTCTTATTCCTTAACACTGCTCAACTGAAGCTTATCAAATTTATTTCTCATTTACTTGAGTGTTTAGAATTCTGCACATAACCGTATTCTGTGTTTTAAGGCCAAAACTTTTGTGGGGCCGTTAATTCTACTGTCTGCTGGAAAGAGTTGTGTATACATATGCCGAGATAGCTTTTGAATGATAAATTTTCTATTTACCACTGACTGGCTTGACTGTGTTCGAGTACTAAGTTTTTATACCTGTCAAGCTCCTTTATATACTCTTCATTACAGAATTTCTTGTATGCCTTAACTATTCTAGCTTGCTAGGTCATGATGTGAAATCAGGAAGATTTTTTTCGCCTTGACTCTTAATGGACATAAATCTTTATTGAAAGGCAATTAACCTACACCCATAGCAATGACTGTGCCACAGAAGAGAAAAACAGCCCTGTGCAGCGTTGCTAGCTTATGATAAAGATGGAAAAAATGCTGAGGATCAACAAAGGGAGAAGGGAGAGGAGGCATCATTGTAGATGACTTCTTTCACTTTACAAAATGAGTCTAAGAAAGTAAGTTCTCAAATGTATTATTTGTAAGTGCATACCCTCTAAGAGAGACTGTGTATTCAGCCTTTTTAATGTATTCTTCAAAAAGACATTACCATTTTAAAAAGAAGTTCCTTAAAAAAATCTGAAAGGATTCAATATTCCATCACTGCCAGGTATTTTGTTTGTTGTGGTGGGCAGACCCTGGCTAGATGCCAGGTACCCACAAAAGCTGCTCCATCACTCCCCTCATACATGGGACAGGGGAGAGAAAATATAACAAAAGGCTCCTATGTTGAGATAAGGACAGGGAGAGATCACTCAGCAATTACCATCACGGGCAAACCAAATTTGAGTTGGGAAATTAGCTTCTTTTATTACCCAACAGATCAGAGTAAGGTAAGGAGAAATAAAACCAAAATCTTGAAACACGTTCCTTTAACTTCCCCCTCTCTTCTTCCTCCTGGGCTTTGCTTTACACCTGAGTTCTCTACCTCTCCCTGCCCCAGTGGCACAGTTCATCACAGGTTGTCTGGTCTCTGCCGCTCCTTCCTCAGGGGGAGGGCTCTTCACACTCTTCCCCGTTGCAACTTGGGGTCCCTCCCACAGGCTGCAGCTCTTCACAAACTTCTCCAGCGTGGGTCCCTTCCACAGGGTCAGTCCTTCAGAAACAGGCTAGTCCAGTGTGGTTTCTGTGGGGTCACAGGTCCTACCAGCAAACCTGCTCCAGCCTGGGCTCCTCTATCCTGTTCCAGTGCAGCCTTTCCACAGGGTCATGGCCTCCTTTGAGCACCCACCTGCTCTGGCAATTGGCTACTCCATGGGCTGCAGGTGGGTCTCTGCTCCCCTGTGGCCCTTCATGGGCTGCAGGGGCACAGCTGCCTCACCACGTGCACCCTGGGCTGCAGAGGAGTCTCTGCTCCGATGTCTGGAATACCTTTCCCCCCCCTCTTTCTTCACTGTCCAGTGGCAGGTCTCTCTTGGAGACAGCTGGCATTGGCTCTGTTGGGCATGGGAAAAGCTTCCAGCAGCTTCTCATGTAAGTCACCCCTTTAGTCCGCTCTCCCAAAACTTGATCGCACAAACCCGATAAATCTGTAGATACTGAACTCCTGATGCCGAAAATACAGCCCTTTTGAAAACACAGCCAGGACTTAAGCTGCTATACCTAACCTTTTATAGGATATGGTGCATGCTGATATTTCTGGTCTTAGCCATATTGTTTGTGTCAGACTGGAAAATAACCAGACTGGAGTATGCTGTTATTTTATAGATGATTAAGTCTGTGTTTCTGATATATTCCAGAGAAGGTAACAAAAATCTTGCAAGCTTTGTATGAAAGAAGAAAAATTGCAGGTGGGGGGTGTTAAAGAAACAGTATGGGGATAATAAACAGTAAAAATGAATGAGGAAAAGTATTTGTTTCTGAAAGGATTTCGATCTTTGTAATTTTTCTTGTTCAAATGTGCAGCAATCTTGAAGTGATATGCAAAAGAAAGAGCAGTGAACTGTACAAGTCTGAGCATTTCTAATGGCAAGACATTCTCTGTTGTAAGTTTTCATGGAACTGTGGATGTTGGAAGCTCAGTGTTAGACTCCATTTCCCAGGTCTCCTGGTTGGCCCATGAGTAAGAGTCCCTTCAGACTGCCATATGCATTGCTTAATAGTTAGGAAGCAGTCTAATTTGCAGAAGAGCTTCTGTTAGAAAATTACTGTAAGCAAACTCTTGATGATGAATGGAGAATGATCGTTTTTTATCCCCCCAAAAAGTGTCTAATAGTTTTCTAGAATCCTGTCTTATTATAGCTTTCCTTGTAAGTATATAGCTTTAATTGTAAAAACTATAATGGAAGTTTTATTTCAGTATTTGTGACCTGTAAATTTTTACTGACTAAAACAGGTACATGGACAGATTTTAAACTTCATCTTGAACCACTGAATCTGTAAGAAAGTGTCAGTAATTTAATGAAAAACAGTCTTGCATAGAAAACTACACTTCTGTTTGAAAGATCTTTGTAGACTGAATTTAAACTTGGCTTCTAAAAGATGGAATAAGTCGCCTTAAAACTATCTAGGACCATGACAATGTCTGTATAAATCTAAAGCAATTATGTATTCACATAGAAGAAAATTTGGTCAAAAATCAACTTAACAGTCTGAGGTTTCTTTTATTTTTTTGCCTCTGACAAAGTTGGTCTGTCAATTCTACTATTAAACAAGACTAACTTTGTCAGAAGTTTTATATCAGATACATTAGATTTTAATGCTGGGACAGTTTGCCCTGGTGATAGACTTGATACAAAATTTATTTGCATACTTTTAAGGATAAGTTAGTGAAAGGCTGGGATTTTGTTTCTTTTTTTTGTTGTTGTTTTTTTGTTGTTTTTTTAACATCAATCTGCATCTTTAGATAAAACTATATAGTTTTCTTTCATCTAGCATCTAGGTTTCTCCAAAAAGACTGCTACGTAAATCCCTGTTTTGCAAAACATTTATTTCAGTGAATAGCAGTGGCTGCTTCAGTGTCTTTGTGAAAATATTTAAATTATTTAATGGAATGGAATGGCACCCTGGAGTGCTAGGTGAAAGCATTCAGTTTTGAGAAGAAGTTTTTAAAACTCACCCTCCTTTTTCTTTCTTTTCTTTTTTTTTTTTTTTTTTTTAACAGTAGCCCAGCAAAGAAGAAAAATTCTGTTTCCCTCATCTGTTATTGGTTACGGCAAGTATCTGTTTGATTTAAATCACAGGTCCTTCCGTTACAATTTTTGGGAGAAGGTATAGGAGACTTCAGAGTGGTTTCACTTAAGTGACATGAAAATACTGTTTCAAAAGGCTCTATTCTTCAAGATTATAAATGTTTTTCATTCTCACTGACGTGACAATGATTGATAAGCTCATAGATACTTCAACGATTCTTAACATTACTATTTGTGCCTAAGTGAGTGTACCATATGCTTTTTATCTTTAGCGTAGTAGATATGCTGATTCCAAAGTCAGATTCTTATTACAACATAAATCTTCAGAAAATCACGTTCTGGTATCCTCAGGCTTTGCCCTTTACATCCCCCTTCATTTTCTTGGCGTCTTTGCAAACTCGTAAGGATTCTGTCTGTAAATGACGGCTAATTGCACGTTTTCTTTGCCACCGTAGACAGGTGCTTTTACCACTACCAGTTGTCGGGTGAAGCCGGTGGCACGGCCGGGTACGCCGAGAGGGGCGCAGGGCGAGACGACTCCCGGCGCGGCCCCGGGCGGCGGAGACACCGCCTCTTCCCGTCCGCGGTGTCCCCATTGGGCAGCGCCCCGAGGCCCCGCCGACCGTTGGCGGCCGCCGCGCGGGGTCTGGGCCGCGGGAGGGCCGTGGGACCATGGCACGGAGGGGGCCCGCGCCGGGGTGAGTCGGGGAGGCGGCGGCGGGGCCCGGGCCCGGGGGAGTCGGGGAGGCGGCGGCGGCGGGGCCCGGCCCGGGCGCGGAACGCGGAGCCTGCGGGACCGCGCGCGGGGCCGCTGCGCTGTGGCTCCCGGAGGGAGTTTCCGCGGGGCAGTGACGTGAATGGCTCCTGGATAACCCCTCGCAGGCTCATTTGTAGTGGGCTGAGAGCAAAGCCGCTTAAACTGTTCCTTTTTTTTTTTGGTGTCAGAGAAAATGGAATACCGGTAATATGGTAACTTCAGATATAATTCGCAGAAAAATCCCGAAGTTTGCTAGCCAAGGCTCTGAATAGTATATGGAAGCCTTTTAATTGATTTTAATCTAGCAACACAGTAGGATAGTTTTGGAATCTACAAAAATCATTATTGCATACTGAGATTTCACTGTTACATATTACTTGATTGAAGTAGTCGGGTTAGTGTGTCGGTCTTCGCTCAAACGTGGGTTAAATGCATGAACAGAGATGGGTCCATCTCTTGGTACCCAATAACGTGATTTTCCAGGTGTATCTCTTCCCCAAGAAAGTACTCGCACTGACAGGAGTTTGAGATGCATAGTGTAATTACCTGGGTTAGGCTGGAGTAAATGAGTATCTCTAAAGTTTATAATAAAGTAAAGTTTATAAGAGATGTCAAGGTGTGCAGGTGAGCTAAATAAATACGTAGGGAACAGCTGTTTTAGCATTTCAGCATTTGTGGATACAGGTATAAAGTTATTACAGAGTTAATCAGTTACAAATGGGTCGTTTTAAGCTTTTTGGTAGACGAGAAAAAGTTCTGTTAAGAAATTATGAGGAAATTTTGCTGTGCCAGGTATAATTAGAGATATAACTAAATGTGGAGAATTCCTAATGTTGACAAAGATAATCCTGTGAGAAAAAGTAGGATGGAATGCACAAATATTGCAGTTTAGTCAGTTGTCAGCTCCTTATTATAATTGTCTTAAATTAATGTATTTCGGATTAAAAATGGCAGACACAGTTTTCACCTAATATAAAACTTGTTTTATGGTTTCCAGGTAAATGTTGTGTGAGTAAAGTCATAAAGTGAGTTTATAGATAGCCATACGTAAAGGGGTAAAAGATTACAAGGAAAGAACAATAATAATTATTGTTCAGTATGTCACATTTGTCTTTGCAGTGACTCTTCAAGAGGATGCTCTCGAGATAACACCTGCAGTGGAGAGAGAAATTATTCCTGCTTTACCTCTTCTGGCTTTTGTCTTGGATTGAAAGACTTTGACACTCTGGCTGATACTTCTGGAACAGAGGAGGATGAGGAGACAGCTATCTTATATGGAACTTTGAAAGGAAGTGTTGTTGGATTACGATACTACACAGGGATTGTAAGTGCCTGATAAATTACAAAGCAGAAGATGAAGTTGTCAGCTTCAGAAAATAAAATTTAAATAAATTTCTAAAATTCATAGAACTCCTGACCAAGTATAATTCTAATATTTAGTGGTTTTTTGCATTTTTTCCTTACTTGCTGTATTCAGCATTCCTAATGGGAAGTTCTTAATCTAAAACTTTAATTAAAAATTTAATTAAGATAGCATGCTTTCAAATCTGGTTTAGTTGTTTCATAGCTCTGCTCACCCACATAAGGCAAATGAATGTGACTGAAAACAAGAAATTAGGTTTTTAAACTGTTTACATGAGTGAGAAAACAGTGTTTATTAGCTTATACAGCATGTTAGCAATTGAAGGTAGTTCTTGATCTGAGGAATAGTTTTGAAATCACTGACATCTATCAGGGAGCTCTTCTCTAATGCGTTTGGTATTTTGAGGAAGTAGTTTGTTAGTGTGACTGAACAGAGTGCTCTGGCAAGTTAATCTTTTCAGCTTCATGATGTTTAGGTTCATGATGTTATATTTCTTTAAATAATTTGCAACTAAATGAATGTATTTTGGTGTCTGTTCATTTTGCCTTGTTAGGTTAATAACAATGAAATGGTTGCACTTCAGAGGGAGCCCAGTAATCCTTATGATAGAAATGCAGTGAAAGTCAATAATGTGAATGGAGACCAGGTAGGCCATATCAAAAGAGAACTTGCAGCAGCATTGGCAGGAATCATGGACAACAAACTAGCAGTAGTTGAAGGGTAAGTGTGAATAGATGCTTCTAGTTCAATGAATATGTGGAAACATTTTTTTTGGTACAGAATTAGCAAATTCTGAAAACTATTTGTAAGTGTTCTCTTTTGACAGAAATTACAACTCTTGGTAGAGATCAAAGCTTCAGATTCTTCGTTCTGTTGAACGATTTACATACAGTTCATTCTTTCCCATATATGATAAAATATAGAGACACTAGTGAGAGCAAATTCCTCAAAGATTTTTGTGGAACACTTAAATTAATGGCATATTGTGGTTTGTATAAAAGGTTTACACAGTGTGAGTACTATAACCTGTCTGGAACATTCTGTTTCGATAAAAATAAGCACTTTGGAGTACCTGTTGGTGAAGTAATGTTTATTATTAAAAAAATTTAAACAATCAAAAGATTTCTGGTGTAGGGTTTTTTCCTCTCTTTATCAGGGTTGTCCCTTATGGAGCAAAAAATTCCTTCACCATGCCTGTGCAAGTGAGCTTTTGGGGAAGAGAAGAAAACAGGGAAGCAGTGCTAGATCAGCTAAAAAGGCATGGATTTAAATTAGCTCCTCCTCTGAAAGGTAAGCCTTGAAGTTTTGGGAGTTTTTTCTTTTAAAAATATTTTGATTGAACCTGACCCTAATTGGAAGAAATGTTTATAAGGTCTTAATCTTCATGCTAGTCTTAGAATGATTTTTTAACTAGATGGGGAATAATGCAGAACTCAAAGCTATTACTTCTAAACTTCATAAGAAGTATACTTCTGTGTCATACCTTTTATGGCACCTGACAGCCATTGGAGAGGCATTTTTGCATCCTCAGAAATATACTGAATAAGTTCCTTAAATCCATAATGATCCCCTGCATCTTTCTAGACTTGTAAAAAAATGTAAGAAACAGGTTAGACCCTTTCTGGGTGAGGGTTTCAGGGAAAGCGCTGCTTTTTGAGAGTGCTAGGACGTGTATTTTACTACTGAGAAATGAGCAAACATTTAGTTCATTGGAGATGAGATATCTGAACAAGTAAGTGTAGCAGACCTGATGCTTTGCAGAGTGAGCCTGAAAAAAAAGCCACCTGTGGCTCTTGGAACTAGACTTTGTTGAAGCAGTGGTAGTCAGGAGAAAGGATGCTGCAGAAAGAAACATGTAGTGAGGGATAGATGTGTTTTACATATAACAAAGTTTCATTTTTTACCTTCTAAGTTCTAGTCTGCGCTGTTAAGAGAAAGAGTTTGGAGTAAAAAATTGTTCAGTGTTATCATTCACCATACTGTCATGAAATCAAATTTCATGTAACACAATGATTTTTAAGAAATGTGGATCCCAACCCACAGCTCATTGGCTGTGAGTCTTAATAAGCTTTGTGGAAAGTCTTTGTGACCATTCAATGTCAAGGATAAATTCAGGCTAAAAGACAATGGTGAAAAATACTGTTGTATAGCCGACAGTCTGACCAGCATTGTTGCTGATGAGCCAGAGAATGTGGAAATTAGGAAGTCATCATATCATGGTATTTCAAAACACTGTCTTTTTAATGGCAAGTAGGTTCAGAATATGATTTTGGATCAAAGTGGATTTCTGGGAGAGCTGGTCCAAGCTACAGCGCCCCCGTTCATGCTGCTGTGCAATTGACAACTGAACAGGTTTGCATTTCACACTTAAACAGCTGGAAGTTGCAATTTTAGCAGTGGAAACCCTTAGCTCTTTCATTAATGAAACAGTGCTTGTGAAGTGGAAATCTGTTGCTTTATTTCTTTTCTGACCACAGATGTTCTTTGAAGTTATCTTGAGCTTTTGAACTTTCTTCATTTCTTATACTGTTAGTAGTCATTTTAGCTATGACAGTCTATAGTCCTATGTAATTTTGTGAGGTTTTGGTGGTTCAGTAATTTTTTTACATTGTTGTGGCATGGTTTCTTTTCACTGTCCTAATGCTTTACCAGATAACAAGTATGTTAAGTTCTCGAAATAAAATCAGACTTCCGGATTTTGCCTTCAGATTTCACCCAGATTGATAGGTGAAGGGTCGGGTGGTACTTTGGTTTTGCTTTTTGTTTGCTCTTTCAAACTAGACTAAAATAGTTTCTTTAGTGAGTGTTGGACAAGGATGTGAATATATTTAGCCATTCCTTTTGAAGCTCTTGCTCATATTGGCCCCTGTTTTTCTCCGTAAAACTGAACTTAATTTTATTTTGGCTGTAGTGTAGCTAACAAACAGATTCCAGCAAATCAGATCTAAAATGGTAGACCTATATTTACCAATTACCATGTGTCAGGTAATTGTAATTTACTAAACTCATTATTTATTTAATGAGGTTATTTTTAATTGCAATACTTTTAATTGTAATTTTTGTGTTCATTTATGCAGCTTAAAGGTGAATTTGACAGATTGTTTGAGGACCTAAAGGAAGACGATAAAACTTGTGAAATGGAAGCAGCAGAGGTATTTTTTAAGCTAGAAACTGTTTTCTTTAAATGTACAATTACTTAAGCAGCTAGATGTATATTTACCTTTGTCTGGATACAGGAGATATTTGAATCAGAAAAAAATCTAGTACGTACAAAGGACTTGATAAAAAAAATTTCTTCCTAAAATGGAGTGTCATATTTAATATAAGAATAATGCATAATATATCTCTTTGATTTGTAGGCTGTTGGTACACTCTTGCTTCCCCATCAGAAGCAGGCTTTAGGTTGGATGGTTTCACGTGAGAACAGTAATGATTTGCCACCATTTTGGGAAGAGAGAAGTAACTTCTATTACAATACACTGACAAGTTTTGCAGAAAAGAAACGACCTAAAAATGTTCTTGGAGGAATACTGGCTGATGATATGGGACTGGTAATACTTGCCAAGCTTGAATTCTTTTTAACAGAATGTACATGCATGCTTCTTGATGGTAGATCATTTGATTTGTGTTTGTCTGTGGAAAAGATAATGTTCTTTTCTATTATGCAGGGTAAAACACTTACTACTATTGCATTGATTCTCACAAATTTTCAAGATGGCAAGCCCCTTCCTGTTGAAAAGGTCACAAGTGATAAGTTTTATGAGGTGAGATGAAAGAAGAAGATTGTTTTAATGGTTCATATGGCAGTTAAAAATACCTGTGCCTAGTAAATTTCTGTATGGTGAACCTTTTTTACATTTTGTAGAAGAAGTTATTCAGGTAAGTCAGATAAGAGGAGTTTGGGTAGGTTAGTTGAAGGTGGGGGGGACTGTGTTACTGCAGTGTGTATAATTGAGCTGTACACTGTTATCTTAAGAGTGTATGCTTAAGTATACGCTAAGGAAGAATTTATGAAGACATAAATGTCTTCACTCATTAAGATTTTAGAAAGTCAAAATTTTCTTAGAGATTTCTCCTATAGGCAAATTGTGGCTGTGCAAATAGAAGTGTTTTTTCTGGGAATATGCATGTGTGGTTTGGAGAAAGTACCGGAAACAACCAAAGCAGCCTTTATATAAAACAAATAAATACATAAATCTCAGTTTATATTTTTGCCAAATACTTGAAAGGAGGAGAGGAAACTACAGTTGGTGAACTAAGCCCAATGTACAAACTCTTCTTAGGTAGTGTAGTTCAGGTGTTTTGTGTTTTCATTATGACATAATTTTCAAGACGGTGAAAAACCTAAATGCTAGAATTAGTTGATGTTTTTATGCAATATTCCCCAACAGTGTTAAGGTGGGGGGTGGTTGTTTTCTTCTACCGTACTTGTCTAACTTTAACAAAATAATGCTTTTTGTCTGACCCCAGAATGCTAACTGGGAAATGTTATTAGTGTGTTTTCTTTCTAGGATAGCTGTGTAGACTCTTTTCTCTGCTTCTCCAGTTTCATGTGAACTCAGTATGTAGCTGCTAACAAAAAAAGAAAGTTTGTCAACACCTTTAAGTGAGTGACTGACTTGCCACTGGGCAAGTCTTTCATGTTTCAGAGCAGTAATTAATCAGTGGTCAGATTAGTGTAATAACGTTGGCATTTTTTCCCATCACTACACTAAAGAATGAGTTTGTGTTCCTCAATAGGAGTGTGGTACGAACAGCGTTGGACGCAGACTGTGTAAAGGTGACAGCAAATTAATCTACTAGTCTAGTAATGTTTGCATGATAATTAATGTTATTACCTGGGGCATTCTTTGTCTGTGATCAATACTAGTCTTCGCAAACTCTTAACAAACTATCTTGGAGAAGTAAATAAAAAGTACCTTTAAAAGTATTTCAGTTGACACATGAGAAGATTAAGCACCTTGTGATAAAGTTGCACCCTGCTAGGAAAGTTACCACATTCACAATTCTGAGATCTTTCTGCTTTCCTTCTGCCTTCCTTGCAAGTAAAACAGGAATGCTTGTGTTTCTGCTAGAATCTTGTTTATTTAAACAGTAAATGTTAGTAGTTAAATTGTAATTAGGTTCTGTATTAAGTCACTTTTTTTGGAAATATTTTAAAGTAGTGAGGAAATTGCAAGTATTTAGAAGAATTTTATCACACCTGCAATTTTCAGGTTGCATTAGGAGAATTTGTAGATGTATATAAAAATTACACATGCTGTTAGTATGTTTTGTAAATCATCATGGTCTTGAAAATGACTGAAGAAACGTATGGGGTTTGATGTTTTCTTGCAGTAACTTTTGCTTACTGTCTTTCCATGCAAGGCTTTTTAATATGGATGGTCTAACTGGAAGCACATGAGAAATAAAACAGACCGATAAGGAGAAAACATATTAGTATGAATTGCCTCCAGTGAAAGTTATTTTTGTTAGTAGTTTGGAAGGGAGAAAATGCATACTTTCATGGAGGTCAATATGAATGTCACCATAACCTTTACCAAAGCTGAAATGGCTAGCAGCATCCAATATTTATTTTTTTTTTCCCAGAGCATCGAGCATTTTAATGTGTTAATAGCATTGAGGGAAGAGCCTGTTTCTACTATTATTTAATCTGAAAAAGTGGTGATACTGTCTTTCAAAGCCTTACACCCTCCAGCCCCCATTTCTCATTCTATTGTAGGTTAAATTGATAACTATTTCTTGAATCTTTGCAAATTTTGCCATCTTCAAGATTGTATTAAACTCTCTTTTGATTCTACAAATATATTAATATGTATACTCATTGAGGTTTAAATCTGGAATTAAAATACGATTTTACTTACCTGAGTGATAGCAAAACTATTTCTGCAAGCAATATTGTTTTCAGTTTTGATATCGGCTCTATTCTAATGCCTTTTTTTTTTTTGTGTGTGTGTTTCCATCTGAAACGCTATTTTTGTCAGGGTGCGGGGGTCACTTTTTGTTCACTTCATAACAGAAGACCTTAAAAGACCCCCAACATAGTAACATCTCCCATGCAATCTGTGATGTTGCCGCATTTTTTTCTGTTGACATTACTGTTACTAGTTTCAGGCAATGTAGGTATCATTATTAGTGTCTACTGCTTTGGCCTGTAATAAACCTTGAAAATTTAGTGTTAAGACTTTACCCTTACTGTTAACAGTACATTTGCTTTTTCCTATTTTCTCAATTTGCTTTTGACTACCTACAAACCCAGTACGCAATTTATGACTTTGTAAATATTTAAGACTGTTTTAAGAGTATTTTTCATTTGTGGTCATAGTATCAATGTGCAGTAGCAAGTATTGTTAAACAGCTAAAGGTTTTTTCAGTGGAAGTTTGTACTTGTTCTGGATCGAATTATGCTAAAGTTGGTTTGATAACTAAGATAAAGACTATGTATGTTTTTCATAAATACCAATTTTGTCTTTATGAAGACCCTAGTAATGGGATGGAGCCTGGTGTTTCTAATGTAAAAACGTTTGGAACTACTCTGTTGAAATACTCGAGTTGTCTTCCTAAAAGGTATATAGCTGGAATAATCTTTTTCTTGATTTGCTACATAGGTTTTGAGTAAAAATAAAGTGGTACTTGGTTATGATTAACCTTAGTCTAAAATGTGTCCCTCTTCTCTTCCTCACCTTTCAGTATGCTGAAAGTAAGCTTCTGCTTACATTTATCCTAAGTGTTCTGTATTTGACTTGCACTGTGGAATATATTAAAGAAACATTAACCCATTCTGTGTGGGTTGTGTCACTGCATACTTGGCTATCTCCTTCAGAAGTGAAGGCACCTAGTAACATCAGTGTGTGGCATCTGAAAAACTGTCTGTTGAAGTAATCTCCCTTCTGGTATCAGCTGAGTTTTTAAGTGGTTAAGAAATACTTTGCAGGCATGCTTCTGGCAGAGACAGCTTTGATCTGATGAAGTTGTAAAGCTTATTGCATCTGAACCTTCCCACCACAACAGCCTCTTATAATTGATGTGAACTTTGGTGATAATCTGTAGCAAGTTTATGAGCATCATTCACCCTGCAGCTCTGTGTTCTGTGCTTTCCCTTCTTCTAGCCCTTCTATATAGAGAAAATTTTCAAATCATGGTATTTTATTTGCAATAACAAATTTATTTGCTTTCTGCTTGGGAGATTTAACGTGTAAATTCAAACAGTAGTAGACTTGTGGGTTTGTTTTGTTCTGCTTTCATTTTTTTCTTTTTTAATTATGATATCATAGAGATAAAGCCAAGAAACCCAGATATTCAGGAAGCAGTGACTTGGAAGAGGCTGAAGAATGGCTACTGCAACAAACAGAAAGTAAGTTGCAAGGATATTTTTGTGTTCTTTTTAACTGGTTACTGTTACACCTGGTATCTTCTTTTCGGAGCCAAACTGAAAATGATGTCTAATTAACTGGAAAAGGAATTAACTAAACTACTTGGGGTTTTTTTTCTTGTTAGTTGGTTTTGGGGATTTTTATTTTCTTTTATTTAACCAGAACTTTAAGCATAAAATTGCAGAAATTTCTGTATGGGAAAGCAATATTTTAGTCCTAAGTGTTGTAATTTCTTTTCTTAACCTGAATGAGCGGTGGTGTAACAAGCTATGAGTAGGGTCAAATAGACAATGAAAAACAGAATTGCTATGATTTTTAGAATTTGACATAAGACTTGTTGGGAGGGCACTAGGGTTGGAAAAATACCTTTTGTCCATCTTTTTTGGCAAATACCTGAAATGTGATCATGAAGAGGCAATAACGTGTCGTTTGTTGAACTAAGTATCTTGCATGGAAAAAAGTATTAAGGTCTACAGGTACTCTGGAGTAAGCAGTTAAGTTTAGGGTTAAAGCCCTTGAAGTGAAACCTGTGCTAAACTATATATTTTTAATGACTGGTAAGCTGCATTCCTCTGAAGATTTATAACCTAAAATAGATGGATAAGGTACTGTATTTCTGCACACATGCATGTCAGAGGTCAAGGAATGTCTGGAGGATGCTTTTAGCCATGTGGTTTAGTTTAGGTAGTCTTGTGAGGAGCAGGGAGTTGCACTTGTTGGTCTTTATGGCTTCTTTCCAACACAAGAGACTCTGTGTTACTATATTGGAGAGGCAAAGTAGTTTAGCTAAGAAGTTTTACTTTTATGAAACATGTCATAAAAATAAATATAGGCATATGCTCTGCATGGTTTGAAAAATCTGTTTGTCTGGCTTTTTACAGCAACTTCTTGTGTTATCCAAGAAGATCCAGGTTTTGCATCTGTTCTTCTACCTTCATCTGATTGTTTAAAAAGACAAACAAAAAGAAAAGGTAATGAAGGGATAAATGGAGAATATGATTTTCTAAGGTTATATATGTAATACTACACGTATTTAATTAATGAAGCTTATGTCTTTTTTAATTGCTTTTTAATGCTCTTCAGGTGAAAAACTTCAGGGATCTGTAAGTTTCTTGAACTTCTACTTTGCTTTAAAGTGAACTGTTTTGCCACTAAATGACTTCTGTGTTCTCAGGTACTGCTAGTGTTCAGTCAGTTGAGAAGAAATATTCTGATGATGGCCCCAGAGCAACACTGATTGTATGTCCACTGTCTGTCCTAAGCAACTGGATTGTAAGTGCTAAGCTGTTTTAATATGTAAATGTAACTGTATTGATTATCATGATGTAGAAATAATACTCCCCTCGTAGTCATGATAGTAAATGGTCTTAGTTTTCCTTTTTATAAAACAAAGCTGCTTTCGCAAGGGAGGTTGATTTGATAGAATACAAAACTGGACTACTATTGTAATGAGAGTGCAGTTCGATGAGTAGTGAGCTCACTTTCCATTGCCTGCTTTTGACGAGGCAGTTTCACTTCGGCACTGCTGGAACTTGTGCAATATAACTCCTTAAACGAGCTGAGGAAGAGGGAGGAGACAGGTCCTTTTTCCTACATGCTCAGAATTAAATCTTACTGTACTTCATTGATAATGCATGTGACAGTTCATTTACTAAGGGAGTTCAGTAATTTGGTAGTACTAGTGGTGATTTGTGGGAGTAAGTCTGCTATGGTGAACAGGCTGAAGGGACCCTTCTAGCTCTGACTCTGCATTAGTTAAATTTTTTGTTTTCATGACGTTTTGAATACAAATATTAAGGAGATATCTTTAACTTTCAAGTTATATTTCATTTGGATGATTTTACTGTCTGTGTAAAATATGAAAATCATATAATTAAGCAACATCAAATGCTGTAAATAAGTAGTTTTTGTCAATTCAAGATGAATTAAGTTTTTTAAAAGAAAACTTGAGTCTGGTGCTTCAGAAATAAAGCTGTTGATCTTTATTGTCCGTCAGGATTACTGTATGCTGAGTCTTTCACAGAACAAATGTAGGGAATACAAACACTGTTTTTACAATTAATTGAAATTTTTTCTAAGACAATTTTTTTATGTTAAAAAAACCCTTAGGTGCTTTACCCAGTAAGGAGAAGAAGCAGTAAAAAACGCAGTGAAAGAATAAACAGAGATGTTGAATGTAGAAAGTGAAAAAGAACATAAAAGCTCTTCTATTACAGTTTGTAAGGAACAGTGCATTTTGAAGTGCATATACCATCAGGATGTAAACCAATACAGTGCAAGAAGTACAGCTGGAGTTACCAGAATGTGATAGTGTCTATTACTAATGACTGAGGTGACTAGTTTTGGTCCCTCTTTACACCTGAGTGGAGAGGTAAAAAGCAACCCAAATTCAAGTTGCTTTTGTGACATAAGCAGATGTAGAACATCAGAGCTAGAGGAAGTGGGTTTTAGGTAAGGCAACTTACAAGAATAATATTACTAATAATAGCAACTTACAAGAAGAATAATTCTAGCAATCATGTAGTTAACACAATATGTTTTTGATGACTTTTGACAACTTTTCTTTCAGGACCAGTTTGAGCAACATATCCACCAAGATTTTAATTTAAAGATTTACGTTTATTATGGTTCTGACCGTAGCAAAGACCCATCAGTTCTTTCAGAACAAGACATTGTATTGACAACATACAACATCTTAGCTACTGACTATGGAGTAAGTGAATGAGAAAGTGTTTGAAGGTTTCTTAGTGTTTAAGACTTGCAGTGTTTGGGCTAATAATGGCAGTACATTCAAGTGCTATTCTGGTAGGCAGTCAAAAGATTATAGCTGGGGTTTTTTGCTTTACATACTTTCTTATGTGTTCACTGTGGTAACAGAGTGAGTTTTTTATTAACTGCTCCTGTACAGAAAATTATTTGACTGTAATTATGACAGCTTAAGGGAGAGACTTTTTAAGGATAGAAAAGGGTGGCCAAGTATACAAATCTCCTGAGATCTTGGTGGCACAAAGCCCCCATTTCTGCCTTCCCCTATCAGATTTGAAGAATATGGAGCATATAAAAGTATAACTTTGTAGTTCTTGTTGCATGTGGGCTTCAACCAAGTAGCTCATTGCCTGAGGTGTATCTGTGAAGTAATTTTTTCATAGAAATTACAACCATTTTTAAAAACCTGAAGAGTACATCTTTAAGTAAGATATAAAGTTCTAATTTGCTCTCTGATCCATTTCCCATATTGAAATGCTTCTTCTTTTCAGCCTTGGCTTGTTTTCTCTGTAGCTCAATTATGATGAGATCAGTAACGCTTTTCAAGAATCATTAAATCTAAAAGCAGGAAGGCCTTATTCTTAGTTTTGCCTATATGTGCCAATAAATAAACAACATGCAGATAAATACTATCCATTATTACTGGTGGAATTGTTGTATTAATATCTTGCTTAATTCAAACTGCAAAAAAGGTATTTTAATTTGAGTCAAATATTAAAAAAAATACTGTTTTTCAGATCAGAGGTGATAGCCCTTTACACAAAGTCAAGTGGCTGAGAATTGTGTTGGATGAGGGGCACACTATACGAAACCCAAATGCTCAACAAACTAAAGCTGCCTTAAATCTGGAGGGACACAGAAGATGGATACTTACAGGTAAAATATTTGTCACCAAAGGAAATGCGGTGCAAATGACCTTAGTATAACACCGTCTTGTGTTTTCAACATAGTGTTCACATTTTGGCTTCTTTTGGAAATAGTTAATGTCTGTCTACCTCAGATTCATTTGGAATGTTGTCTTTATCTTCATTTAGTGGTTTTTGATTTTGTTTGCTTGGTGGGTTTTTTGTTCTGTTGTGGGTTTCTGGTTTGGTTTTGTTTGGGTTCTTTGGGGGGTGGGGGTGTGGGTTTATTTTTTTGTTTGATTCAGTTATTAAGGTGGACTGAGAATTGTTTGAACAGAAGTTCCCAGGGAGTTGTACTTAGTGGCACGGGGTCTAGTTGAAGGCCCATCACTAGTGTTGTCCCCCAGGGTTCAGTGCTAGGGTCAGTGTTGTTTAACTTGTTCATCAGTGACTTGGATGAAGGGGAAGATGCCTCCTGGGCAAGTTCGCTGATGACACAAAGCTGAAGGAGTGGTTGATTCCCCAGGGCTGTTCTGTCCGTCTGAGGGACCCCTTCTTGGAGAGATGGACAGGGAAGAACCCCAAAAATTCAACAAGGGCAAGTGCAGGGTCCTGCACCTGTGTAAGAATAACCCCATACACCAGCAGAGACTGAGGGCGGCCTGCTGAGAGCAGCTCTGTGAAGGAGGACCTGGGAGTCCTGGTGGACAACCAGCAGCTGTCCATGTGCCAGCAGTTTATCTTGGTGGCCAAGAAGGCCAATGGGATTCTGGGTTGCATTGGGAAGAGCATTGCCTGCAGGTCAGGGAAGTGATCCTGCCCCTCTGCTCAGCCCTGGTGAGGCACAGCTGGAGTCCTGTGTCCAGGTCTGGGCTCCTCAGGACAGGAAGGACATGGAGCTTCTGGAGTGGATCCAATGGAGGCTGCAGAGATGATGAAGGGACTGGAGCATCTCTGTGATGAGGAAAGGCTGAGGGAGCTGGGGCTATAAGGGTTCAAGAAGAAATGGCTGAGACGGGACCTCATCCATGTCTGTCAGTGTCTGCAGGGAGAGGCATGGGATGGACCAGGCTCTTCTTGGGGGTGCCCAGAAATGGAACAAAAGGGAATGGTCAGAAACTGATGCCCAGGAAGTTCCACCTGAACAGGAGGAAGAGCTTCTTTCCTGCACAGTGACTGAGCACTGGAACAGAGACCCCAAAGGGTGTGGAGGCTCCTTCATGGAGATAGTCCAGAACTGTCTGTACACAGTCTGGAATGACTCTGCTTGAGCAGGGAGGTGGGATCAGATGACCTGGTGTGGTCCCTTCTAGCCTGACCTATTCAGTGATTACAGAGAAAATTCAAGATAACAAGTATGATGGAAGCACAAGTAAAAATGGACCTATTTATGAACTTAGCAAGTTACGTCTGGTTAGAAGCTCACGCTGAGACATACTTATCCAAACCTCAGTAGCTTTATGAAATGTAATAGGCATCATAAAAACTGCCACAGACCATGCGAGCATATGATTCTTAAATGTAATTTAAAGATCAGGACCACTCTTGGTGAAGCTGAAATGGAAAGATTAACATCCAAGTATTCCTAACACAGAGAGCTGCAGTTTACTCAGTGTTATGTATTTAAGTGTTTTGTAATATTTTACTTTAAAAATAATAGGCATTATACTTAATGACATGTCAGCCTAGCTTTGAGATTAGGAGAAAACTCACAACTTGTACTTTGGCTAAAAATCTGTGAGTTTTAGTTTCTTTGTGGTTTTACAGTATTTTTTTTTTTTTCTGCTTAGGCACTCCTATTCAGAATTCTGTAAAAGATTTGTGGTCTCTTATTTCCTTCTTAAAACTGAAACCTTTTACTGATAGAGAGTGGTGGTACAGAACAATTCAACGTCCTGTCACAATGGGAGCTCCAGGAGGACTTAGGTATGAAGCGTTCCCAAAGGGTTTGTGAATGAGTATGACTGGCAGTGAGTGCTTGGGCAATGTGACAAATTAGTGTTTCACATTTAAATTTGAAATGCATGTGTCATCAGTTCTTACTTCAATTTTTTTTGTTCAAATTAAGAAATAATTAAAATTATTTAATATTTGAGATTAATGAATGATATTATACCATTGGGCTTGGAATTTGTACAAACGTGATTTTATGCAATAAATTGAAGGAAAAAACCCCAAAAAACAAACCAACCCCAGCTGAGTAATATATTGTTTATATATGTGGTTTTAGGCGTTTACGGTCTCTGATTAGGATTATTACCCTTAGAAGATCTAAAACAAGTCAAGTTAAAGGAAAACCCATTTTGGAGTTACCAGAACGTAAAGTACTTGTTCAGTATGTGACGTTTACAGAGGAAGAAAGACAAATCTATCAGTCTGTAAAGAATGAGGGCAAAGCTACTATTTGCAGGTAAGTCAGAGGCTTTCTTTATCCTGAAGGTTGAAATTTGATATCACAAACCTACATTTCAGAAATTTTAATTTTGTTAGCTCTAGTAGCCAAGTGTGTCAGTTTATATGTTGTAAGCTAATAATTGCAAATTAGCTTACCATCTGTTCAGTTCTGAAGAGTGAAGCAGCAAGTGTTACAGAACTATATATTAGAAGTTTTCTCTTGTGAGAACTGAAAAGAGATACCAGATATGTAAAGAGTATCATTAAAACTTTGTCACCGCATGTTAACATTTCTTCTAGTAGAATGTGCTACTGGTAGCATTTTGTACCTTGTTTAAGAAAAGGAAATAAGAAAATGTAGTCTTACAGGAAAGTAAAGACTCAGAACATCATTGTAACAGCTAAACTCCATTGTGTACTATTGTCTTACTTTGGGCTGTAGTGTTTCACACTAATAATAAAACTCTTACTCAGATTTTTCAGTGAAGGGAATGTACTAGATCACTATGCTGACATCCTTGCTGTTCTGCTCAGATTGAGACAGATTTGCTGTCATCCTCATCTTTGTATAAATACCTCTTCTAGTATTTCAGCTGGTGAGTGAATACTTTTGGCTCATTCATGTTTAAGAACAAGAACTGGCACTTGGTATTGAAGGACAAATATATTTGTGTTTTCCAAGGTTTCTGGCTTCAGTCATCCTCTTTTCCAGCACGGATTATTGCACTTTTGGCTTCCTTCAGTTACCTTTTATTTTTTTGTTACCGCAATAGGTTTGAATATGTTTGAGAAGAGGATACTCGAGCACATACTCACATATGAATGAAGCAATGAAGTATGAGTAGTTATGAAGGCCAGAAGCAGGAGCTAATAAGCTTTGACAGCCCATACAGAAATGACCAAAAAGGACCTCTGCAGAACCAAATGCAGAAGGCTTGTTAAAAAGCAATGTGTCTGTTATTGTAATAATTCACAGATGTGCTTTTACAGCACATTTGTTTCTTTGCCTCAGGAGAGAAGATGTAGAGGAGATTTGGCAAATGGCTTGTAGATCGATAGCTGTGTCAGCAGAACCATTGCCTCTTCAGCAGAATAGGACACTGTTGACTGTTTCATGGCTGTAAGGAAGGGTGAACACAGAGGCCTGAAAGGAGAGTGAAGTTTTATTTTTGACAAGCCAGAACTGTACAGCTGCATAGTGTTAGAAATTTATGTTAATTTCTTTCAGAAGCAAATATAGTTGGAAAGAATCTAAATTTGAGAATTCGCAAATGTAATATTTAGAAAGAGCCTCTTTTGAGATGCCCTTGGTATAGGTGTGACTTTTCATGAAACTGAAAGACCAGTGAGAGATGGTCAGAACCGTTTTTTGGAAGTTGCAGTTTATATTCCTTAAAATCACAGGATGGAGAAATTATTTCACAATTGCTCAATAATTATTTAGAAATTAATTAGTAATTAGTAAGTATGACTTGAATTTCTTTACTTAAAAAAGAAAAAAAACCAGTCTTCACTAGAAATAGTGTCATGTTCGTAAGATTGTTGCTACTTGAATAGATGCCATATGAAAATTGCTGCTTCCCATTAGACATTGTGTTGCACATATACTCACCACTGAGCATACAGTCGAGGGTCTTTGAATTTTAATTACTATTTTTCCAAGTAAGATTACTCTTAATGTGTTTTGAAATAGTAAGTAGTAGTGCGGGTCAGCTTGTGTTTTTATACATTGTAGGCTACATCCTTGTTGTGTATAAACTGTTCTAATTGTATTTTGATCAATGGAACTATTTTGATGCATGAGAGCCCGGAGTGTTTCCTCTATGCAGATCTCTGGGTTTAAATATGTTTCTGTATTTGCAGATAATAAAACTCCTGAAGAACTGCACGAGAGATTAGTGAGTAAAATGAAGTTGGTTCTGAGCTCTGGTTCCGATGAAGAATGCGCAGTTTGCTTGGAATCTTTGACTCTTCCTGTGATAACACACTGTGCACATGTGTTTTGTAAGCCATGTATTTTTGAAGTCCTCAGAAACGAACAGGTTGGTTGTTCTGTGGTTACAATTAGTTGTAATAGCTATTCAAAAGCAAAGAACTGGTATCACCAGAACACCATCCAGCTATTGTTCTTTTAAATTATGGTGAACTAGTTATCAGCTGTCTTAGTAAAGCTATTGGCCTGAAGTCAAACTATGGAGAGAGTAGCTGTCAAACTGAGCAGTGGTAAGGTCCATCAGTATTTTCAGAGACCTATCCTGTAAAGTTCTCACTTTACTTGGTCCCTAGGGTCAAAACGTGCAGCATTGTATTCCTCCATATCGCTGGCTGCTTGTATGTGATGTCGTGTACATGTATGTTGTTGTGCTTAAAAGAGACTAAAGCTATGTATTGGAAGCTGACTGTTGAACTAAAATCATGTCCACGTTCCTTTTTCCAACCTGATAGACTTCTACAGTGAAATAACTGTGTTGCTAGAGGGCCATCTTTATGGCCCTTCTCTGGACTCTATCCAGAATAAGCTTGTGGATGGGCATCTTTTGATTGCTTTTTTGGAAATCATAGTATTTATTTTCTTATGTGCTTCTAAGCAATATTTTTCCTTCTTTTTTGCCCTTTCTTTTCGAAGGGCAATATAACAGCATGGTGGTCTTACCATCTGTATCCAGTGCTGCTGCACTTACTCTCTGGAATTGTTCTGCCTCCTCCTAGCCAGAGTAGAGCTGCCAGTGCCAGCCTAAACCTGGGTGGTGTTCTTTATTAGGAGGCAGCAGGGGACAGATTAGTCCCTGCTTGTGCACAATCAGTCAACAAGACAGAGGTTGGTAGTGTTGTCTGGCTTGTAGATTGACTTTGTTCCGTTGCCAGATACACAGGGTTCTGATGCAGTTATCCCACTCTAGAGTTTCTGAGAAATTTGAGGGAAACTAGTGAATACAAAATTATTCTCTAAGGAAAGAGCACTTACACTTTTTCCAGTGCAGTTTCTTGATGTGTCTGTGACAGAGTCAGTGCCCTTACTGAACCTTCAGGTGTTTTTAATGTGCAGAGAAATACATTGGGATATGATGGAATTATTATAGTATGTTACTTGACTGTATAGTCAAGTTACTTACTATGTTTTGCCTGGAAAGGACCGTGGAATCTCCAGAACCAGTGCCTTTGCCCACTCCTGTGTTGTTCCATAGATTATACTTTCATAGTAGTGAAGTGTAAACAGAGGTGGGTACAAATTCTGCTCTTTGGAAGTATCATGAGTTTTAGAACAGTGAATTTAGTAAGCTTTTCTTACCTGCAAAATGATTTCCGATTTAAATCAATTCCCAAGAAGTTTTTGCAGCTTCCAGCCAAAACAGTGACAGTTGAACACTGACTGAATGAGTTGAAAGTGGAAGATTTGACAAGGAGGTGTTTTTCTTGGTTGTTTTTGCTTAAGATACCTTTGCAGCTGAGAGTGCTAAGAATAGTGTTTCAGTGTGGGAATTTTCACACCATGTGTTTCCTTTGGGTTGTTTCTGTCTGTTGAAAGAAATGGAATTCTCTCAAGGAAGATAACAGAATGTTGTTAAAGATTGAAAAGCATTCTTTTGCACAGGCTTGGGGGGAAGGAGGATAAGAGAGAGAGTTCAGAATTGTGAAAACACAGGCTGGTGACCCTTTTGCACATGCATTAGGCTTTGGTATGTAAGTAGGGCGAGACTGAAGCCTTCCTGGTGCCCTTTTCCCCTGCTGAGTTTGGACTTAATAGTGTATGTGTGTGTTCCTGCAAATGATGGAATAAATACATCTATCTTCTCGCTTCAGCTGTGAGTGGTGGCCGTCTTGGTTAACCTGCATCTGTCAATGTTGACACTGGCATACATCTAAATTCCAAAGTCAGGGAAATCAGTGTTTCCGCAGGAAAGGTATTTTTGCTAGTATTGCATCTCAGTTGGTTGATTGTGTGCCTGAATGGTTATAAAGCAACTCTGTCCTAGTAAATAGCTTGGGGAAGTACTATGAGGTATCACCTTAAAAACAAAGGAAACCAGCAAACTGCATACCCTCTCCCCAAAACAGCTTGATTTCAAGCAGGATTCTTCCAGGCAAGGTGCCTGCAGTTTCCATTATTAATACAAATGACAGTGTTAAGCCATCAGTGAGGAATGAGATGTGAAGCTGCAAACACAAATCTGAGTGAAAACTTGGCCTTTCATTGTATTATGAACTTGGAGAGTGTTTTATCTTTCTAATGTTAACCTAAAAGTAGTTGGAAAAACTTTTTAGTAGTGAACAGCTGGAGGGTTAATACTGCCTTCATTTCAGTCTTCTGCTGATGTTAAATCCAGAGTTGTGCAAATAAGTAAAGGTTCTATGCAGAAGTCCCAATAAAGCTCTAGTATCTCTACAGTAATCTAATGTCTTTGTGTATTAACTGCGTTCTTGTAAAAGCTTGCCAGATATGCCTTAAATCATTTTTTCTTCTTTTAACTGCTGATCATGAGACATTTTTTGTCATTTTCATATGCTTTTACTGCAAGTCTTTGGTGTCTGTTGGCATTGTTCAGCATTGTATTGTGTTTTGTTTATAACTGCAGTACTAAAGGGGAGAAGGAATGCAAAAAGATGTCAGCCTTTTTTTATTAAAAAAAATAAATCTTTGCATGCACTGTTAGGACTTTTTTTTCCCCAGAAACCTTTTTTCAGATTTAATAGAATTCATTTATTTTGTCTTGTCACTGGAGGATACTTGGGTTAGGGTCAAATCAGGAATGGTTCGTTGGTTCACTGCATTTGGGAGACTGTTATCTCTGATTTGTTTGTGTTAAGAATCTTTCTCTTGAAGGGATTGCTTTATTGCTGCGATAAATTAATGTATTGAGACTGTGACTGCCGGCCTCTTTAATTGGCTGGCAGTTCATTCCAGATTTGCAGCCCCCAGTATTCCCATGCTTTGTGAGGTCTGTTTTGTAGCCTGTTTAAAGGTGCCTTGGCTCTGTGGCCAGATTGCTGTATAAACAGAACTAGCTAATTTTAAAGGGTTGCTCTGCTAGGCAAAGGTTTTTCATGTCTGTAATTTTTTTTTTTCCCCCCCACAAAGTTGTGTATTTTTACAGTGAACACAGTCTTTTCTTAAATTTTGTCAGTAGTCCTATGAAAGTGCTGTTGTACAAATTTTGCTTTATTTAGAGTATACTTCAGAGAAAAAAGCTTTTGGTGTTAAATTATGTCTCATTTCTCATGTCTGCTGGGGAAAAAGAGAAGATACCCTGTGTCTGGTCCTGACAAAGCATGTTTCATCAGACTACTATTATTTCTGTGCAGGCTTTGAAGAAAAAGGGTAAAAGGTCATTCTTTGTTTGTAACTAAGAAAGATGCTGTCTTTGAAAGATGGTTTATTTTTCTGATATTTTAAATAGTCTGCCCTCCACAGCCCAAATATTTGCTTGCCTTAAAATATTGAGCTATTTATTTCAAGTATAAATATGTTCAGAAAGAAGACCACTTTTAAGGAAGGCTGAGTGTTTTTTAAAACACAAATAAAATCTTGTGACTGTCATGTCAGAAATGACAAAGTGTGTTACAAGAGTGACTCTTGAGGATTTTTTTTTTAATATGAACCTAAATATAATAATGTCATAAAAGGTGCTTTGTAAAGGTGTTCTTTAGTATTCACTATAAATAATTTGATTTAATATGTTTCTTGTAATGTTGTTTTGGGGTTTTTTTATAGCCAAATGCCAAATGCCCTCTCTGTAGGAATGAACTTCAAGTAGAGCAGTTGGTGGAGTGTCCCTTAGAAGAGGAAACAGACTCCAGTAGTGGGGGGAAGAAGCCTGATCAGGAGTGGATATCCAGCTCAAAGGTACATTCCATTGTGTTTTATTTGGCTTTCATTATGGTTTTGTAGGGCATACTCTGTCATTGTTACGTAAAAATGCTGAACGTATTACACATGTAGATAACGTACCTGAAGTTATTATTTAAAAGTCTGCCCAGCACGTCTAGCCAGCACAGAAGAAAGTGTGTAATAAAATCGCACTACAAACAAATTTTGCAGCAGGGAAACAAGGCAAAAGGAAGACTCGTTATAATTTGATGCTGGTCATTGCTCAGTACATAGATGTGTATTAATTAAACAAGACTTCAGTAAAGCGGTTTGCCTTTTGTTTCAGTTTCTGAAGATAAAGCACTTTTGTAACCACTGAAATTTATCTGGATCTTAATTTACTTTTTGAAAAAATATCTCTCAATAAATCCTTCTTTCTTAAATCTTTTATATAGAATATATATTCTCCTCTAGAGGGGAAAACTAAATGGGCATCTTATGTCCAATATAACATTTGTCAGATAAACTAGTTGTTTTACTTTGCAGACCTCTTTGTCAAGGTCTGCCACATCATTTTTTTGCTTCACTCTCATTGTGCACTTGCTGCCAGAAATTAAATCTTCCTGCTTGTATTTTGACCTTTTTGTTTTGAGATGGCTTTTCTGCAAGTTACGTTCAATTAAATAATTGTTCTTTCAAATGCTGGTTACAAATTTATTTCCTAAAAATCTGTGAAGACCTAAGAACTAATTCAGGGCATTATGCTCTAGAATAAATTAATATTTTCTGCTTGTTTGTCGTTAACTGATAGTGTCACCTGCATTCTCCAGTTAGTGGTTCTTTACCTTGTCATAGCTAAACCTTACATGAGAAAACTGGCAGTGTTCTTCTGCCTCTGATCCAATTCCTTGTTTAAGAGTGCTTCTGGTGCCTCCTTTTTACCTTCATCCCCAGCCAAGGGTCTTGCATAGCTCATTTGCCTGAGTGTTTCTGGGGGAAGCCTTTCTCACTTCCTGAATATTGCTATAGTAGAGCACTTGCCTTGTGACTGTCCATCGGTTAAAAGGCCTTATTTTTTGGAGTTCCAGTACTTTGTTCCTGTCTTCCATATACCCTGGAGATAGGGGACTTGCTGGCTCCTGACAGTGGGAAGTATGTCTGGAAAATGCATTGTGAATCCTCTTCCCCAAAGCACCCTCAATCACCCTGTAGTTTGTGACCATCAAAAATGCTCCTTAGTTTCCTATGGAAATTAAAAGAAACCTTACCCACAGAATTCAAGATTAGTCCATTTAAAAGGTATTATTGAACAGGGTTTTCTCTCATTTGATACAAACTTTATCAAAGCCACCTGTAGGAGTGGAATCTAAGTTCATTTCATTTCAAATAAATGTTTCATTTGATTTCAGATAAACGCTCTTATGCATGCTTTGATAAAACTACGGAGAGATAATCCAACTGCTAAATGTCTGGTTGTTTCTCAGTTCACAACTTTCCTGTCACTGATAGAAAATCCCTTGAAGTAAGTAGAACTACTGTTATTTTTAATAAACGTGTTTGTACAGTGTTTTAGAAAGATCTCTCAAAGAAAACAGAATTTTAAATACACATTTCAAAGTAGAGGTCAGGATTTTAATGTATTTATTTCCTGTTCTCACAAAAAATGGATTTTTAAATTGAACATTTTTATCTTCTCTTTAGAGAATCAGGATTTGCCTTTACTCGTTTGGATGGGTCAATGGCACAGAAGAAAAGAGTGGAAGCAATTCAGTGTTTCCAAAGCAACCAAGCAGGGTCCCCAACTATAATGCTTTTGTCTCTGAAAGCGGGTGGAGTTGGATTAAATCTGACAGCAGCTTCACGAGTGTTTTTAATGGATCCTGTGAGTAATGGGTTGTTCATAATGATCTGGCTTAATCTAGGCAAAACTCCTTTGGTGCTTTCCTAAGAGGTAGAAGGAATGCCCCTCTGAGAATGAATTACGCTGATGAATATCTGTTAAAGGGCAAGTAGGACTTTTCTTCGTTTGTTTCCCTGGCATCTCTTTGTTTTAGCACTGTATTTTTGTGCTGCCCACTTATTTACTGTGAATGAAAAGAATGTTAGTAGTAGTACTACTAACAGAGTGGTGTGACACCTTACAGTGTAGCATATGCTATCTGTTCCTTATTTATTTCTTTTTCTTTCGGATATTTTTGAATGTGGTTTTCTGTTTGTTGTTTAATAACTTCAAAGTCCATGAAGTGGAATTTCAGGAACAGTATGCATTTAATGCAGTGCTTGTCTGCTCTAGTCTCTTTGGTTATTATTGTGAATTGGTTATTGTGCATTTATTTATAAAGAAAGACATTAGTCTGAGGTTACTTTTTGTGGTCTTAGGAGACTAGTAACAGCTAAACTTAGGAAGTTTTTTTCCTTTCATTAAAGCATCCAGGAACACAAAATTATTTGTAAGGAATAAAAATGTAAATTACATTTATTGATAGCAAAATTGTATTCTTAACAAAATTGGTTCATGTGCTGTGTCACTGTATAAAATCAAAGTTTTTCTGTTCACTTCCTCCCTTCATCACTGATGTCCTAGTTTTTTGGCAGTGGGAAACTGAGACATATTCTGCACTTAAAGACAAAACCAAAGTAAATGAAAATAATGGTGTAGCTTAGTACTTAGGCATCTATTAACACCAATAGGAAAGGAAAAGCACCAGCTTGGACAGTTAGTGATAATGACAGCATGAAGACAAAAGCTATTTTTTTAATAAACTAAAGGAATTAATTCTGAGTAAGAGTATGGAGAAGATTTTTTCTGAATCGCAATGCATCTTCACCCATGTTGTTTCTCTGTGTGTTGCATTGATTGGTTCAGCTGGAAGGGACCTACACGATCACAAATGCCATCTAGTCCAACCACTGCACTTTGATTTTATTTTATTAAACAATTCTCTGAATATTTGTGTAAACTGCAGGAGAATTTTGATTTTCTGTGAAGATAATGAATGAGGCATAATGCCTTGATTATTGCAGCAAGCAGTTGTAAGAAAGTAAGCCAAGCCTTGTTAACACTGAGTCATCCACAGTACATAGTTATACCTCACAAACCAGAGCCAAATATAATTGCAGCCTTTTTACAACATTGCACAGCGTCTTCTCATCCTGCTTGTAACCATCTTGCGATGGTAACTATCTCAAGTGGCAGTGGTTGACTACTTGTATTAGATGGAGGGGGAGTGGAACCACATGTTCCTTTATGATGTTACTTTTGAATAGTTAGTGCTGAATAAGATCAGTCATACATTAGCATTCTTTGAAGTGCATTAGCAGCCATAATAGGATTTAAGAAGCAGAAATGCCTTGAGCCAGTGGAGTAACCAGTTTTTCAAATTCTGTGGATTTGTTCTAGCACTGTAGCTTGGAGGTCTGCATTCCTTCTCTGAGAGGTGTAATACCACAGTGCAAGGGAGGAACATTTATTCAACCATAGATTACTTTCTCCTCCCCCTCCCCCCGACTTTTTTAATTATTTTTTTGCTTGTTTAAATAAAATCATAGCTGCTGAATTCTCACCTTTAGAAAGAAATACGAACCTTTAATGTGAGAGTGTCACGAGTATACAGATGCTTCTCTGAGGCTCAAGTTTCTTCGTATTTTCCCATGTGAAATAACAGTATCCTTTTTATGAGATATTGCAGAAAGGGACAGAGGTACTGCAATTGAGTTTTCCTTTGCAGGACTGATGAGAGAAGAGTGAAAGTAGTACATTTTGGTCTTCCTCAACTACAGCAAACATAGGATGGAATATGCTTCTGCATGTTTGGGCCAGATCTTTCCTCCAGACATCATCTTGTTCATCCAGTGAGATTAGTATCAGAATGGTTTGCCATACATAGCTCACCAGGATTGTTGCACTTTTGATCACTACTATAGATTGAACAAACAAGACTTGTTTGGCTTTTACCTTCCAACTTGATGTCCCTGAGTGTGTGTAGGCATCAGAGGTTCTTAGAATCTAAACTGAGTCATTAAGAGTTCCTAGATAACTTGCAGAATGTGGGTGACATGGCAAGGTGAGTCCACTGAATGAGACTTGCTTATCAGAGACAGAACATTATTACAGTTTACGTAGATCTGATTATCTATTCTGTGGGAACTAGTAGTACTGTACCTTTAGGTAGAAAACACATGCTGGAAAAATGCAGACTTGGCATTTCACAAATACTTACATTTAGTGTTACATCCTAAGCATAAGTAGGAACAGCTACACTATCATTTTGTGTTCCACAAAGTTTCTTGTTTATGTAACATGGTGATTATTGTATATACTAATGAAAGAATAAGTAAGTTTTCTTAGCAGTCCAGAGACTTAGTTTACTGCTAGGTAACTGCTGTGTTCAGCTGGTTTAGATTTTGCTACCGGGAAAAGGATACTGAGTCAGTTAGTACATGAAGTGTTTATTTCAGAATTAGAATAACAGGATTGTTTTGATGTCTCAGACTCCTGATAAACTTTGTTTTTAAAGTATTTACTTGAAGTTCTCAGAGCTTTCTTTCCAGCAGGATACTTAAGGAGTGAGACATTAGGTTGGGAGTAATTAAGCTGCAAGCAATATTTGTTCAAGAGGTGGCAGTACAATATCTGCTTTGTGATTCCATGTGCATATTATTAGGTACTTTGAAAGGAGGTTATTTAACTTGTTCATTGCTGCTACTAATAGGCTTGGAATCCTGCTGCCGAAGACCAGTGCTTTGACAGGTGTCACAGGCTGGGTCAGAAGCATGATGTGATTATTACTAAGGTGAGTTGAGAGATAATCCCAGCAGTTGTCTGGTTATGAATAAATATTTTCAAAAAAGCTTTACTATATTGCAAAAATAATTGTGACATCATAGGCTCACCGATAAACATAAATTGTGTTGTGATTGTTGAAGTGTGGGCTTTGGATTGTAAGATTTTAATGTTAAAAATTAGATGTTCCTGTTGAGCTATTTGGAGTGACTCAGATGGGGTAGTTTGCTATTGCTTAGCCTGGCTATTACAGTTCATTATGTTGAAGTTATAGAGAACACTTTTGCCATTGTCATAGCAGCTTACTTGTCTGTGGAAAAGCAGCTGGTCTGTCTCGTTAATATCCAATCTCAAAAGTATTATTTGGAAAATTGAAGACAGGTTCTCTTCTAATGTAAGTAGCAAAGAAGAGATAGATATCCTGACACTGAATTTAAAAAAAACTGAAGACATTAAAATGCCAAACCTTTTCCTCCAACTGCTTTACAACCTTCTCTGTGTTTTCTTTACAAAGTAGTAACTAAATAACGTAACTGTCCTTTAGGCTGCTCAGCTTCTTAGCATTTTTCTCCAAAATACCTAAATTTCTCATCCTGAACATTTATTTTAAAAAAAATAAAATTAACATTTTCATTTTCATTTCAGTGCATTTTTGTTTTTATTTCAGTTCATTGTGAAGGACTCAGTGGAGGAAAATATTCTGAACATTCAGAACAAAAAGAGGGAACTTGCAGCCGGAGCCTTTGCTACCAAAAAGCCTTTAGCAAGTGAAGTGAAACAAAATAAAATCAATGAAATTAAGGCTCTCATTGATTTATAGCTTGATCCTGTGGTATTTTCAGTAAATAATATATTTAATATTTTAGATAATACTGCTCTTCAAGTTACATGTCCCATGCTAAATTTCAGTTTTGCTGTCTTTGTGCTCAAAACATATATGCTTCAAGTAAATTATAAAAACTAATTTGTGCCTAAATATTAATTTAGAAGCACACAAACTCCTGAAATTTGTCCAGTGTTCATTTCTTCAAAAAGTTGCTTGTTATGTACAATGCTTAATACATAAAAAAACCCCAAAACAGAAATGTGTATTCATGCATTCTAACTTGCAAGCATTTAATCTCTTTTTAGAGGTGAAAAGGTAATAAAAGGTAAATAGCACGTGCTTTCTCCTTCAGACAAAACCCTTTAGAAATGAATTAATTTCATGTTTCTGTCTTAGTGTTGCCTGATAAATAAACAGATCATCTGGATTGTTTGTGTCAGAATAGATGGTCAGTGACACTTTGTAAGGAGTTCTTATTTTGCAGGCTATGTCCAAAAGTGGTATTTAATTAAAAATTTAAAAATGTTTTTTACTACTTCTGAATAATACACAGGTGCAGCAGGGAGTTTGTGTTGATTACTTCCCAGGAGCTAATAAAAAAGAAGTGCCGAAATATGTGAAACACTTTCTTCTTATATTTTACTTCTCTTAACAGAATTTCAATGATTTTTGTAAAAGTGAAGGTTTTTTTGTTTGGATAAAATGCTGGAATCACAGGCAGGTATTGATAACGTGCTGTCTCGTAATTTCAGTCAACACTTTGAGCACTAAGACTGTGCGGTGTTCAAAGTGGATTGTAACCTACTCACATGTCAGTGAATCAGTTAGTTCATGTACAGTAATTTAAACAAATTATTTTAATAGCTGCCAGCTTTCTGAAAATTTTCTTGTACTGCTTTTGCACTTGTGGTGGAAAAACTATGTGTTCTTACCTTCCAGACATATGTCTTTATGGAATGCTGACCTGCACACAGCGTGATTTATCGAGGAAGAATTTGGTAAACTACTCATGTTCATGTACCACAAACTAATAAATAGCATGCAAGAATCTCAGTTGAGTATTATTTAAATATTCTTGTCTGTTTGATTCTGTTCCTCTGATAAGTGTTTACCTAACATTCTGCTGCCTTCACCTTCATGTTCATACTTCCAATCGGAGGCAGAGGTTGCTATATCTAGGTCCTGTTTAGATTTGGGAAGCGTACTTGGCAGCTGAGAAATGGAATCTGATTTGCTTGTAATGCCTTTCACCTCTTCTTATGTCTTAAGAATACCAGCTAGCTGATTATAAGATGAATTGGAAACAAAGGAAAGGGAGAAGGACTGAGAAATAAAGGGAAGATGTTGCCTGTTTTGAGAAACAGTGAGCTAATGAAAGGGGAGTGAGAAAGGAATTAAAAACACTTAACCTAACAAGCTGATGCAGTTTTTGGGAAGCCAGCATCTTAGCTAGGGAGATAAAGTGTAGTTTTAAGTCTGTTAGAGAAAGAATCAAAAGGGCATGAATGATGGAAGACAGCATAAACCCCAGTGATTAGTTGTCACTGGAAAGTTGACAAAAATCAAGAAAATAGAGCTAAACCTGATTGAAGTTGGGTTTGGGTTTTGGATTTTGGTTTTTTTGTTTGTTTGGGGTTTTTTTTGTTTTTGGGGGGGTTTTTTTGTGGGTTTTTTTGCATACAGGTTTTCTGGTTCAGATTCTGATATTTAGAGATAAGCTGGAGAAATAATTTGTCATTATGAAGGAAAAATTTGTCTTTTGTTTGGCTGTTTCCACTTTCCAGGTTAAAACTGCACAGGAAAGAGACCCATTTCTTTGGCTAGACAAACTACATCATTACTTTTGTGAAAATATGCTGACATTTTGCAGAATGGCTTAGTTATGATTATGAAAACAATTATCAGTATCTTTTTCCTCTATTAGGTAATGGTTTTCATGTTCCAAAGCCAAATAAAAACTTACTGAAGGTAGTACTAAGCTATATTGTCTCTGCTAAGAAAGCCATTAATGTATCTGAGAGAACAGATGGAAGTCAAAGCTGAGAACAGAAAAGTCCTGTATGATTTGATGGAGCTGTTCGGTTACTCAGGTGGTTAAAACCCCCAGTGTTCTGGTTGTTTGGAGTTTATTTCTGCTTTTCGTGATGTCTAAGTAGTCTTTGGCTATTGGCAGTCTTTTTTGTGAGTTTGAACAGTATGTTGTAGAAATGAGGTTTCGGAATTATTTTCAATTCCAAAGACTAAGTTAGTAGTCTGTCATTCTGATTTTTTGGTTTTTTTTTTAACCCTGTACATAAAATAAAGATGTAAATGGAAAAAATCTGAATTTGTAAGAGTTGTTCTGAGTTGTCACCATCTGAGGAACACCTTAGATTATATGCATTATAAAGGCAAATGGAGTTCCAATACCTAAGTTGCAATCTAAGCAGGGCTATGAATTTTCTGAATGGTGATGTTTTGAGTATTGTGCTTGAGTTCAGTTACTGCTTTGAGTTCCTTCAGTTTAGAGCAGAAAACTGCTTGATGAATCAAGTGATACTATTTCAAGAGAGGAAAAGGGATCTCTGCTTTTCTGTAAATGCTGCCTGCAGGAATTGTGAAGGCAATAGTGGCAGATAATGACACAACGGTCATTTTATTGAGAATAAGCCACATAGAATTTGGTATAGATGTCATACCTTTCACTTTTCTGAGGCTGTGGATAAACATTTGACCATAGTGTGAGTTCCAGAGGCTAAGATAGAATGATTTTTACAGGTTTTCTTTCTACTAACTATATTTGTTAACTCAAAACATGCAGGTTTTCATCTTATTCAGCATCTCGCCTTATCTTACTGTATTAATGTAACAAAACTTACATGCTAAACAAAATTTTCAGGCAGGTAGTAAGTCTCATATCTTTACACTTTCTTGGTTCTCTCTATTTAAGCTTAAAAAGAAACAATGTGCCTATTCTCTAGTATAAATACAGACAAGAGGAGGAAAATTAAAAGTGCTTAGCTGTCTTTTTTAAAAGAGTATTTTACTATTTTCCATAGAGCATTCTGTGAGCATGCAGAACTCCAGTACTTGTTTGATAAAGTGTACTTTTGTCATTACAGACTGTAATTAGTAATCCCTCCTGCTTTCACACAACTTCAAATTTGTGTTAAAAACAAAACAAGCAAAAAAAAAAAAAGAAAAAACCACAAAACCCCCCAAAAACTCTTAACAACACAAAAAAAAAAAAAAAAAAAACCAAACAGGGAAAAAAAAAAACCAAAACAAAACAAAAAAAAAAAAAAAAACACCCAGGAAAAAAACAAAAACCACAGCAAAAGAAAAACCCATACAGGAAAGGGCTAGTTACAACTGGGAATTCAGATACTATGTACTTTTAAATAGCTACAACCTCCTTTGATTTGGACCTCATCTTTTAGCATTTTTCCTAAATGGTGACCAACTGATCTTAGAGCAATTAAGTAGTGAAAACAAGTTAAAACAGTCTAACTCTTAGACCCATATTATGTCTTCTGCTTTACCAGCAAAGGGTGAGAGCTTGTTGATTATTCATTTTACCTCTAAGTTAAAAGTTTAGCACCCTCACTAGATTCCAGCCAAAATCCTCCTTTATTAGGAAATAATGAAATAATATTTTCTTATTGTTTCTGGACTAGTACAGGGTATAGCTGTCAAAGAACACTAATTTTGTTTTCTTTAGACTTTTGACTAAAGGATAAATCTGAACCTTAGTACAGATATCAGTTAATTTCTGTCCATCAGCATGCTTTATTTTTACTGCTTTTCTGTGTGCCTTGGAGTATGTGTAGCCTAAGTGTGGCAAAAAGCACTTTCTTCTACTCTTTGCACACATGGAAAGAGTAGTTTTCCTAAGCAGGGTAGGTACTTAAGCAGCTGTGTAATCCTTTGCCAGAATAGCATCACCATTGTGTTTAAGACTAAGTTCAGTGTACGTTAGAGATGGTGTTTCTTTAGTCACTTGAAAGAAAGATGCCCTCTTTCCAAACTCCACGTTACTAATGTGAGTAGCTTCAGCAGATACTTCCTCCACTGCCCTGTCCTATACTTAAGGGAGCTAATATAAGTGGATTGGCTCTAAATAGCTCTCTGGCAAATTGCTATCTACTCTGTAAATAATTACAGAACTAAATGCTGGGAATTTGCTAATGAGAGCTTGAGTAGCATTAGCAAAGCTTAAGGGTTATACCTCTTGAATATTTTAGACTGCTTATGAGCTCCCTTTTTCTTAACTGCTCAAGAGTTTAGGGAAGACAGAAATGCATGACAACTTTTTATTTTTGTATGAAGTGCAACATTGCAAGGAACAGATAAAACTCAGTTTACTAGTCCCATAGTATACAGAACTGAAAAACGCATTCTGCCATGCTGTAGGCACTGTGCGTAAGAACCTGGTCAAAATTTCAGTGCAATTGTGACTGGAAGAGCAAAGCAGTGCAATTACTGTTACAACTGTATGTATCCCAGTGTCATTAACACGTTTATGGTAAAGCAGAATGGCTACCACTCCAGTGTATGGGCAATCCCATGAATTAGATTTTACATCTAAAACAGCAAGCAAAGGAATCAATGCTAATCACCTTAATGAGGTGAGGTAACAAACCCAGTTTCAAGAATATGTTGAGCCAATTGATCACAACAGAAGAAATTTTAAGCTGAAAATACCTGGTTTTATCTAGTAGGGAGAATTGGAAATGGGGCAGTAATAGGTGGCCCAAGGAATTCTGCTTCCTAGCTTTTGCTCAGTCTTCATCTGTAGCACTGCAGAGGCCTTCAGCCAAGAGGTTTTTCATCAAGCTACTAGCAAGTGTAACTGACCACCATCTATACCTTTCTAGCTGTTAGTTCTGGAACAAGTCCTTGCATCACCACTGTTTGAGACAGCATTTCTACTGAAGGTAGGTATCAAGTTTCTTCTTGATGTTGTCAAAGGAATCCACTCCCATATAGTCAGCTTGGCCCTGTTCCCACCGTTCCTTGCGTTCTTCTGAAGATTCAGTTGGTAATACTGGTGATACTGATAAGTGAGACACTGCTTCTGTAACCTCTGCCTAAAAGGAAAGGCAGAGTAAAAATATGGAAATACTTTGCATAGCTAAAGTGAGCAACACAACATAGAATGGGACAACAAAGTAGATGTTCTCATGCGCAGTAGCAAGCATTGCCAATGGGCAGGGATTGTGCAACTTTCATAGCAAAATAACAAAGTAGAGTTACAGAAGTTAGCAAGGGGGAAAAATATAAAAAAAGAAAAAAGTAAAGTTTAAGTTCTTCATACCTCTCTACAGAAGCCACAAGAGAAAGCCAGAGTATAGACCAAGCCCGATAGCTGCAAATAGTTTGTTAGAAAGATGCAAGATTATCAAGAGAAAGCACATCTTAAGAGATCATTAACTTTGGTCTTAGAAAGGCTGAGAACTTAAACCGGCCCATGTACGAAGCTAAGACTAAGAAGTCTGCAGTCAGATGCAAGCTACTAAATTCTGAATGAGAATTAAGAGTTAGAATCATTAATTTAGCTTTAATAAGTATTGGGATTCATCACTGCCATTTTATGTAGGTATTGATTTTCTCGTACCCTAGTTTTACCTAGATTTGTTTCACCATGCAAGATCTGTATGTATATTTTTGCATGCTGAACTGGGATTCTTCTGCTTGAGAACCTTATTTGCTGCAACACATTAAGAGTTAGGGCCCTTCTCTGTATATATTAAAGAAGATACTACAGTATAATGTCTGGTGCAAGGTTAGCTACTTATTAGGTAAGCATACAGCTATGTTCAAGACCACTACAGCATGCTTTTCTTCTATAGTATTTTTTATTCCAAGCTTAAAAGAACAAAACCAAAATACCCTGCATCTCATGGATCGAAGCACACCCATGCTTCGAGTTGGACAGAGGGAAGGGAAAGGGCTGCAATGGTAAATAACCCATCATCCATACTTGGATATGGATGTACAAGATTATTAAAGTACGTACCATGTTTACACCTGTAGTAATTTCTTTAACAATTCCGTGCTGTTCTAGTAATGGTAAAACATCAGCTACGTAGGTATCCCACCACATGTTGAGAAATTCTGGGTGAACTATTTTAGGGTCGTCCATATTGCCTTTTATGCTTTTTGTTCTGGAATCATATGTATAGTTCCATGGCTTTGTGCTTCCCAGGAAATGCACCACTTTAGTACTGGCACCAAACCTGTTGGACAGAAACATTTTAGAAGCCATTTTGCATATGTGTCTAGAAAATGAGTTTTGTCTGGCAGACATAATTTTTTTTTTAGCCTGCAGTTTCTGTATTTGTCCAGAAAACAAATATGAATGTATTTAAGAGGCTAAATGCTAAATGATCAAACTGCCAATGCCTACTGGGACTGAAAGCATTGCTATAAAACAGAAAAAATGCAGACTGAATTCTACATTACACTAGTCAGAATACAGCCAAAACCTAATAGTCTGGACTATTTAAATACTTACAGCCAACTCAAGTCTTTAGTGATGTCCATAACTCAGGAGAGAGCAGTCTCAAGCAGCCGTTGCAATCGGAACTGGTTTTAGAAGTGAAAAAGATTCTACTCCAAAGTCAGCAAGCCAGAGAGTTAGGCATTACAAGCATTATGTAGAGAAGGGTCAGTGTTAAGAGTTACCCTTTAGGTTTACAGCACCGTAGAAAAGGATCATTGGAAGTGCTGCAGGAAGACCATGTCCCTGCAAAATAATAGCTTTGTATGACCTAGGCACTTCAAAGGACTCCTGATCTCAGTGCAGTGGGGTCTTGCTAGACAACTGTTATTTCATAAATAACCTTAAGGTTAGCCATGAGTGCATTTGGTGGTGGGTTGTTTTTGTTTCCTTAAAAACCATTTTAACTCAGTTTTCAATATGGACTTCTAGCCTTGTCCCAAATGTTATTGGTGTGTTCTTCTGCAGTAAAAGTGTAGATGAGGTGCACCTCTTCTCATGTAAAGAACTTAACACTTGCAGAGACAAGTAATTTCATTCTTCTACAGTTCCAGAACTAGATTTCAGCTTGAGTCAGTTCTGTGAACAAGCAATACCAGTCTCTCTAGTAACAGTGACTGTTTTGCCCAGTTCAGTTTGTATCTTGTTAGGATTTCTTTTCAGCATAATATGACTGAAATGGATAACAATACTGAAGCAGTTTGTCTGACACTTTATTAAGCACATGCTGGTCATTTTGACCAGGATTCAGTTGTTTAAGGAGTTTTACATATGGAGACAATACAGGTGTGTTTCAAAAGCTGTAGAACATTCAAACTAAGGCAGTATGCATTGGGCTGGGAGGGGGGTTCCATATTATTTGTAAGATTCTTGACTATATTTCAATATTCACATTCAGTGTTTTGAACACAGCTGACCTTATTACAGAATGAAGACCTATGCATGTGTGAAACAAGGCCAAGTATTTGCACTAACTGCAAGAAAAAAAAAAAGTGTCTTCATCAAGAGGTCAGTTACTAGGCTTTAACATTGAACTCTGTATGTCGAGATTTGGTCTAAGAAGACTACATTAGTTTTATTAGCTGTCACAGTACTAAGCAACCTGAGTTTTCTTCATCTTAGGCTGCTGCTGTTCTGAAGAAACTTGTCATTGTTCAAAAATCAAAGCTATTTAAGAAAGAGAATGCCTAAGAAGTGTTACATTACACTTGCTGCAAACAGAGAAGTGTACTCTTATTCTGTCCACTTACAGACAGAACAACAGTTGACAGATGCCAAGCTTCTCTGTTGCTTTCAGTATCTGCTTTCTAGATATTTTCTGGATGTGCAGTACTTTATTTTGACATGTAAGTTCAACTGTTAGGAAGCATTATGTCCACACTGGCCTCAGCAACTTATCTGTCTTTCCCCATCTCCCAGAAAAGACCTTCATCAATGTTTTGAAGTTAGCATTTGTCATGAATTGGCATTTTCCTTTGGAAAAAGGATTACTGAGACTGCTGTGAAATCTAGTCTCGCTGTACAAAGCTGCAAAAGAACTTAGCTATTGATGTCAGTAGGTTTAAATTTCAGTATATTCCAACTGCTAGTTATCAAGAGTGTAGCTGCTGATCTAACCAAGGGAAATTGGTCCACTTATTGAACAGGGAATTTTACTTATAAGGGCTGCACTTTCAGCATTCTACTTTTGAAGGTCTGATGAATTCTGTTAGGCAACTGATTCAATCAGTTAAATGGAATTTTTGTCAGGAGCCCCCAAATCCAACTAGTGCTTTGTGGCAGCAAGGTAATTTGTAAAGTTAAGGTCATGTGACTAACAGCCAGCCATGGAAAGAGGACATACTTTACAATAGATATTAGCTTATCAAATGTTATCCAGCTACTTAGTCATTCTGAGGCTTGCATATATTGCTTTAAATAAGTGTTCCACTTTTAGCGTGACAAGATTCCAGATGGTATTCTGATCACAAGACATAGTTTGATCTTGAGCCAGCAACAGTGCTGCTTATGCTAGCTGCTGCTTTAGACACTAGTAACCTGATGTCATTCAGAGATCAGATTGTTTTTATGCAGTTGGTACTTTCCCTCCCCTTGCCCCCAGCTTCTGCTTAATAGATAGAGAGTTTAATAGATAAAGAGTTTCTGTGTAACATTTCAGCTTTCCTTGCTTCCCTCCTCTTTCCTCCTGTGTTATTATAACATTTTGACCCTGCCTCTGACATACTGCTTACTCACATGCCAAATCTAATACTGCTAGCTAGGGAGGATACAGTTTTCCTCACAGAGGAAACATGCAATGCTATGTGGTTGGCTGTAGACTTTGTTCCATAACGCTGTTACGTAAAGAACTGACAGAGGTCTAGAAAGACTGTTGGGGGAGAATTCTAAATTTATACAAGTCTTTGTTCACCACATATCTTTGAATGGTATAGGCTGATTAGATTAACTACTGGTTATTAAATACCCTAAGTAATTTGAGTGAGAAGAGGGCAAGTTACCTAAGTGGGAACGATACCACCAGTGACATGCTTAAGTTCAGCTCAAGTTGATTCAAGAGCCTATTGCCATTGGTTATAACTGTACTAGACTGTATCCCATACCAGAGGAGTGGTTCTTCCTTTTGCAAGTGACCTGTCAAATGTGCTTACTCTAAACTTCAGTGTTACCACCAGGGATGAGTGGTTTAAGCTACAGATACAGAGCTCTCTGTATTTATCTTGAGATAACTCATTTGACTTATATTAATTCAAGGGGTTTTTTTTAAGAGAAGAAACTATCATATACTCAGTGACAATAACAGTCTCCTTCTAGAAAACCTGTGTAAGCTCACATCACGCCTGCTCATTCTATTACAAGAAATTAGTTTATGTAAGCTCTGAAAATCTTAAAATTTTGAACTTACGCTTTAAATGCTGGAAGGTAGGAATATACAGAAGTGCTGCTCAAATTATAAATAAATGGTAGATGTTTGCTCATGTCTGTTGTTGCCCAGCTGCTGAAGAAGGTGTTTAATAACCCCTGATCTGCACCTAAAAGAGAAAGCATTAATAGGCTACAAGCATCAGATAGCTGTTTGAGGATCTTTTTCAGTCACTTCAGAAAGTAAGAGTTGGTAATGCAGTTGTCATGTCCGGTAGAAGTTTGGCACAAAGGACTAACTTTTTATTTGTGAACAACCCTGTAAACCTTGCAGCCTTTGAAAATCCCAAAAATGCAGAGAATTAAATATGTAGTATGCATGGGGTTACTTTTGCTAAAAGATAGCAAGCTGCTCACAAACTCTGCCATTCAGTTTCTTTTACAGCTTAAGTTCAAGCTGTATAAAGCAGGAAAAAAAAAATTGACCAGGACAACTAAGTATTGTTCAGCTTCAGGAAAGCTGTAGCTTAGAAGATCAAGTGGCAACAATTAGTTTTATTACTTATGCTTCCAGATGCATAACAAACAACTCACTGCCAGTTAGGGTATCAGTGGCCTGTTAGACCTGCAGTCCCAGATGCATCTACCTCCACAGTGATCTGATTAAAAAAAATCACTGTTCAGTCTTGGTGACAACTCTAGTAAAACTTCATCAAATCCCATAACAGACAAGAGTTGTTCCTAGTTCTGTACTAAAAAGCTGCTGACTAACTGCTAAGTGAGGATAATAATCTGTGTTGGGAGGGGCCACCTTAGTTTGCAAGTAGAAGTTGTTACAGGTTAAGTGACTCAGAAGTTGTCTGGTACTGCAGTAGTAGAGTAGCTAAAAAATAAATAAATAAATAAATAAAGCCTCCAGGCCCAAACCGTCTAATTTCTAAGCAGCTACTGAGAAGCAAAACTCTGTTTATTTATATCCATTCATTCCTTACTGTGATGAATATAATTAAAGTGGTAATAGTTCCCCCTATCAATGAGACTGAAGGTAGTCCTTCAACTTTCATTTGCTGTATTCCTTTCACCTGTAACTGCGTTCACAAGAAATTAATAGTTTATATTAATCTTTAATTTTCTCAAGTGCTCAGTCTCTGCTGACTCAGAAAAGGGTTTTTATTGGTTGTGATTAGAGTTAGGACAGTATTAAGGTTTACACCATCAGTGCTGTTTGACCAGAATTTGTTTTTTGCAATTGAAGTATCTAGACGCTGGGCATAAACTTGGATGTACAGACAGTACACTGACAAATATAAATTCTAAGTATCCTGTTACAGCTGTCAGCATACATGCAGATTGCAGAGTGAGAAACTGCCTGAGGACTCAGTCCAGTAATTTCAAATCTCTGACTTGCCTCTCAACCCCTAAAGGAAGGAAAGCACTTTTGAAGGAGTTGTGTCCATCAGAAGAGAATGGAAGGGGCAGCAACAGTGCATTTCACTTACTCTACAGGACTTTCTCTCGCTCGGACTGTTTTACATACTCTGCTTTTTTTTTTCGGATTGTATGCATTTGTGCTAAAGCAGACAATGAAAGCAGCATTTAGCTGTCCTAGTCCAGACTTCAACAGTAGTCATGTTATATAAATTGGATCTTAGACATAAGGTGAAAGAACCAGGCAGTACTTGTATTACTACATATTTACAGATACATATAAACATACAATACAGCAAGACTGTAAAAGCAAGTGTTTTGGATCCCAGGCTAAAGAGCCAGAGGATTGTCAAAGCAATAGCAACATTCTTAAAGTATCAGTACTACCTGATTTCTTTTAAAACCAAACTTTTCTTTCCCCTCCACTACTTTTAGATGGTACCTAGTTAATTGCATGACATATTCCTTTGTATCTAGAAAAGTGAGGTTCAGATAGACAAAGTGGTTGTCTACGTAAGTAGCCATCATTCTCTATTTCTGGACAACAGTATTACATAGCACCTGTCTGCCATTATAAATGTGAAATACTCTGGAAAGTCTTGCATTCCCCTGCTTACTACTACTGCAGATAAGGTACTTGCAGCTTGACTTCAACAACACATAGCTTGGTAGCTTAAGTCTGCAGCCCTATTAAAAGCAGTGACCCTTCACATGTTTTTTATCTTATTAAAAGTTTTCTAGAACCTTTTATTATTGTCTAGGTAAATTTAAGTTTCAATCCCCTTTCTCCCCACCAAGCTCCTGAGCTCAGATTACACAGACTGCCTAAGCCTCTGTGGTCTCAGTACTCAGATCATTGCTATCATTTAATAAAAACTAAGTAAATTTTAAATCGGAAGTACAAATTACAGTTCTAGAAATTTGGTACCTAAACCATTAACCCACTATTTTTGCTGTTAAGTGCTGCAACAATTACTTTGCATTTAAGACATTTAAGAACTTTCACCATTGCCTGGCTTTAGCTTTCATGTCAGAGAGGATATTGTGGAAGCAGTTCTATTCTTTTAAAGGACAGGGGGCCTTCAACCTAGAAGACCCTGGGGTCTGCTAGCAGTCAAGCACAAAGCCTGGAGAAGACAACCACCGAGTCTCAGATGTTCCTGGAGCTACTCAGCAGTCGGTTTGCACAAAGACGTGGGCTTGTTTGGGGGGTTTTTGGTTGGTTGGATGGATGGGTTGGGGGTTTTTTGGGTGGGAGGATTGTCTCTTTGTGGGTTTGTTTTGTTTTTAATGCAACAATTCACAACTACGTTACAGATTTTGTCATAGCTGGTGATGAATTTGCACCCAGCATCTGAGAGTGCTCACAAAGCTACCAACTACTGCCTCGTCAGTAGCAAGGTACAGACCCCTTCACTACGTGGCAGTACTCGTTTTCACTAGAGTTTATTCATATGGTAGCATTAAGCATCCAGCTGTGACTAATGTTCTTTAGAAGACCACACATAAGAGTCCACACAGTAACAGGGATTATTCTGCAGACTAGGAGTCACTAGTGAATTTTTACTTTTTGAAAAGTACTGAAAGGTAAGTCAGCAGGCTGAGTAATTTCATTCTATCCAAGAGCTCCACTTTATGGTCTAATTTATGTAGTTTTCTGTAGCTTTTTTAGTTAGACTTTGTTTTGCACCACAGTAGTTATATAATGAAATTTAGTGACAGGAGACAGTGATATTCAGAAGCCTTTAGGTAAAGCAGTCTTCAAGCAACATGGGCTTTTACTGCAATGGTGATAGATTTAGTAGACTTACAGGACAGCAGAACTTGGCTTCTCAAGCTTAAATCTAGTACAGTGGCCAATCCCAAGTGACCTATACTGGGAAGCAGCCAAGGCTATATGCGCTTGATATTGGCAGAGACAGTCACCACCCTATAATAATAGGAAGCCATCACATAGCATATTAAGGGATATTTGTATCTTCAAATGTCTCATTCTCTGAAGCTATGCACAAGTTGATCAGTGTTATTTTTTCTACATCAACTTGAATAAGCATAGAACATTCAAGCCTTGAGTGTTAGGAATGCATGAAGCATAGTACTGCAGTTTCATTTGCTGATGCATGCACTGTGCTTGCTACATCTTCAGATTTCTTGTTATATGACTTTACACTGTTAATGCTTACAGCTGCTAGTTTGGAGGTCAAACTCAGGGGGTTTTATTTCATGAAATCTGGAAAAAAGTAGTTTCACAACATATTGTAATGATAGTCGGTCTTTCTGAGAAGGATACAGTTTTTGTGTAGTTACACTGAATTGAGAATTCTGTCATAGAGTCCTCATGATATGTATGTAGTTACTGAGCCATCCCAACTACTGTTACCATTTTGGTCTAACGTACATTGAAATACAAAGTAATACATACCATCAAAGCTGCCTTTCTCTGTGGCAAACTGTAACAGCTGATTGTATGTTTCAATGGAAGGTCGGTAAACAAAAACTCCTGAATTAAAACAGTCAGGCCAGCCTGGATCTGGTGCTGCAGACAGCTCTTCTCTCTCAAAAAGCTCGTCGATATTTGACAAAACCTAATTGTAAAGAGTTAAAAAAACCCTGTTTTTAGGTTGGGAATTGTGGTATCATGTTTTCATGGATTATGACGTCAACCTCAAGACATGAAAGAAAGTTCTCATATTGATGCTCTTTGTCTTACGGAAGAGAATACTTTATGGAAATAGTCCCTGCAGACTTCATTAGAATTAATTTAGATTAAAAAGCACATGCATTCTTACAGTTACTAGTCCAACCAGTAAAAGGCTTCTCTTACCCCTCCTCTTAGAAACAAACAACAAACCAACATAGCCCACAGAAAAAATCCAACCTCCATACTAGGTCATTAAGAGGTACCAGGAGACACAGCCACTTACCATTGTGTCTGCATCCATGAAAACACACTTTGAAAACTGTGTCAGTTCCCAGCAGTGAAGCTTTGTTAGTGTGACACCCAACTCAGGTCTCTTCATTAATGCCAAGTGTGCTGAATCCCCACTATCCAAGACGTTTACTAATATGACTTCATCAAAGACCTTTTCCAGCACTTTCCTGGGTAAGAGTCAAGATTTAGTTCTGTTGTTACTCCAGCACGAGACCACATGAAAGATTCCATAAAGAGAAGTATAACAGGGAACCTGGTAGCATTTCTTTTTTAATCAATAAGAGTTGACTGCATATGTTGGAATGCAGAAATCCACCTGTTTGCCTCAAAGTTTCTAGTTTATAATGGGCACATTTGGAGGAAGAAAGAAGTCTGGGGTTTTTTTCCTTCCATAAATAGGGCACTGCTACCAAGCCCAGTAAGTCATGGCTATGTAGTACAAACTTTCCACAAAGCTTTTTTTCATCCAGACTTTGATTTTTGGCAACTTAAACAGTCTACTTTGAGCAGGCAATTAAGAAATGGGAAGCTGTTAGAGTAGGTTGAGCAGGACAGTAGCTGAATCCTAAACAGCTGAAACAGAAGTTTACACAATAGTTACAACAACACTCTTCTGGATTTGGGACATCTGACTAGACCCAGTTGCTAAAACTTTCTTTATCTCAAAGTTTTTTCAAAGCTAACTTAGTCATGGCTGTGGGTACAGAAATGTTTTGAATCAATATCATGTTCACTAAAGACCGACAACGTTTCAGGCAGTGTAGTGAAATTATGCGGCAGATATCCAACTTTGCTTTACTATCAATAAAGCATTACCATTAGTTCAAGAGAGATTAAGGCATTCATGCTGTTTAAAATAGTAAACATCTGTAAAGTCTTGGTATTTTACAGTCTATCTCGAATGCTTAGCAAAAACCAGTGCAGTTTGAGCCACAGAGCTTGTAAATGAGTTTTGAAACTCTGCCTTGTGAGGCTGTCTTTATACTGACAGCTTGGTGTGGATGGTTGCTTCTGAACTCAAGGCATACCTTGTTAGTGGAGACAGGGTGAAAAATGCAAGTCCTCGTTACACCACTAGGTAGGTAGGTAGGTATCAGTCTAAGGGCATAGTTACTAGCTGGCTCGCACTAGCACATAAGCACATTTAGGACTGATTCATCTTAAAAGAGCACACTCACCTAATAGGCTGGAATGGATGTTCCTGTATGTAACATCTTAATATTGATATGGCTGTTTAGCTGCCAGGAGATTGCAGGGAGAGTTGGTCCTTTTTTAATTGAGCCACCTCTCAACTGTCTTTAAATATTGAGAAGTCTTCTCAGAAGAACTTCCCCATGTAGAGAATCTAGACCTATCATCTGTAATTTTACATAATATTAACTGGGGATTTTTTCCCCTCCTTTTACATGTGGAAAGAGAACTCAGTCCACTCTATACTGAGACTATTCTAGAGAGGCTGTGGGAAGGAGTTGCCTGTTAATTTCATTTGTTGTACTGTGGTGACCTTATTAGATGCATCTTCAAGCTACTGATTTGACGTACTTGATGCTACTTTAGTTCTTGTTTTCTTCTCTTATGATAAGATTTGATTTGAAGTGTCTGCTAGATTTCAAGAGAGCTTGTGTTACAGTATCTCAATCAGGAATACTTCTGCAAAACAAATAAGTACCAATCCCCTACTACCCCCTCCACAGTAAACACACAACGCTAATGAATACACAGGCAATATCGTATTATTGAACAGTTCTAAGTAGGCCTATGAAAGAGGAAGATCCAGCTGAAATATCAGTATCAAGTCTCAGTTTAGTAACTCCAGAGTATTTGTTTAACTCATCATAGGAAAGAAAGAAAAAACAAAAGCCCACCAAAACGTAGCAGTTTCACGTTTGAAGAACTTACAGAATTCCAGATAGTATAGGTAAGTTGAATTCTGTTAAAATTAGGTGTTTAACTTCCAGAGTTTTGAAAGGTTACTATTAAGCAATTTAACTTCTATTTTTCAACCTGCACATCAGCAGGAACTGTAGAAGTATGAAGTATGTAAGTAACTTTACCTCATAAGATCTGAGACCTGAGGAGTTATGAGTGCAGTCAGCTTCCTTGTTGTTCTGTACTGTTGCAAGGATGAACCAAGTACCAGTGCTCCTTTCACGTAGGAGTCATTTGTGGCTAGAGTCACAAAGGACTGGTCTGGAAAAAAATAACTTGGTCAAGTTAGCATGTTCCACTACTTTATTCTGAGACAGATATACTAGAAACCTAGTATTGTTAGGTAATCATGCTGTCATATCTCTAAGATGCGCCTTTTAACGCTGTATATAGGGCTGACCTATGTGGCTGAATGGAGCAGATTATACTTGCATAGCTATACTTGCTATTAGTAACTTGACACATGACAAAATACAGTAAAACATCCTGCAAGATCAAGATCGTTGCAAGAGAAAACCAGCTCAAATTTGCCCCCAGGTTAAATAAGTCATGCCAAATGTAGAGACAATCCAAAAAGTCTAAAGAGCCTTACTCTGGCCATGAATATGCTATTTTAAGCTTAAAGTGTTTGGAGTTGGTGGGCTTGCATTTGGCCTAAAGTTAGTAGAGAGTTGTAGAGTTGCTGTAGGTTCAGCTCTCAACCCTGAAGCTATAGCAGTGTAAAATTTGCATTTCGTTTTCAAATGAAAGTAAGCATTGAATTAGATCTTGGACAACAGTTTTAAGTTTTGCCAGCTCAGGATTTTGCAGATGAGTTGTTCTAAAACCCATGGTTGCAGCTCTATCGCAAAAATGCAAGATTTAAATGGGAAGTAACTAGTAATACAAAAAGCATTTAAAACTTGTGGCAACAGTTTTTACTCTTCAAGCGAAAAAGAGGTTTGGATTGTTAACATAAAGTATAATCTGTTCCAACTGTATCTCAGAAATAGATTAAGGCGTATTGTTTTGCCATACAGTGCTTATTGAGGCCTTATAATACAAGCTTTGCATTCTTTCAATTGTCATGTTGTTTTAAACTGCCAGGGTGGGACTAACAAAAGCAAACAAGTAACTTATGAAAGTTCTTCAGTTCACTGTTAACTATTGTCATGTAGACCTCCTTTGCAAGCTACAGCCCTTTATAAATTATGCTCTTTTCTACAATTTCATTTTCAACAGTATCAACAAAATAGTTTCTTCCTAAGAATTTCAAGGGTAGATTTTCAGATTAAAATTTATTTTAGCAACAGTGATTTCTTTTCTTTATGGGATTTGTTAATTGGGTTAGATCAGAGTGAGGGTTCTGGGCACTTAAAGGCTTACTATCAAGCTAAATAGTAAGATTAAAATACTGACTTCTTTGGGAGAGACTGTTGTTAGGCACAACTCCTAAGTCCACGTGGCAGTTAATATCTGTTTAATTTAATACCACCTTAGCAGTTGATGACAGAAAGTCATGCACCATAACTGTCTACAACCTCTGCAAACCAGTTTGCAAGATCTACAGACCAGCTAAAAAACCTTCTATTTTGCTTAGCAGAAAAACCAACTGGTCCCAAGGAATTTATATTATAGTGGTCAATCACAAAGACTGAAAAACCTTCTATAATGCCAAGAATAAAGATATTTTGCTTAAATTCACTTTTAGCCACCTATTTGTACTAGTTTATATTCAACAAGTCTACAGAACAACTTTTATGTTTCTTTGAAACGGCAAGTGTCTAACATTTTAAAGTGGTGTGAACATCCTCCAAATAGGACAGGGTTTTTCACTAGTTAATTTGCATGTTACTACTCAATACATAGAAGTCTGCCACCCTATGGCTCTCAGGTAGCTCACTAAAAATCCAGTGTAGACAAAGTGAGATTGTGCCCGACATTCACCTGAGTGTTGCTTTTTTTTTTTCCAGCAGACTAATTTGAAAAAAATTAGTCTAATTTTAGTCTAGTTAGTCTATTTTTAGTCTAATTACTAAAAAAACTAGACTAATTCTTAAAGTGACCTTGCCATTGAAAGAGTAATCTTTTTTCATTGACCTGTTAGCAGGTACACTTCTACCCTGTCTTCTCATCTCATTGAAACTGAATATTCCCTTACAAAGGTCTGTCCTAGAGAAAGAAAGTCCATTTAATGAGGGAGTAAAGGCTAAGAAGCCCCCTATTACATCCCAACACCAATTGGAGACTTTTGAGCTACTTGACAGGAGGTGAATATTGCCAACTTGTAGACCATCCAAGTCAGCGCAGCTTTCCAAAGTTTTGAATAAACTATGTTTGATGTCGTATCTTCCCTACAGTAACAAGTGCATGACTCCATGCTACAGTTTGGGCAAGACTAGTTCCTGATTATTATGGAAGTTACATCTGCAAGAGACTAGTCCATTCTACCTATACCACAGGTATTTCGGCTGTTTGGGTCTCCCTTCTCAATTCTCTGTAAATATTTCTTCCACTGTATCTTATGTATACACAGCGGCCACTACTGCGCCTGATACATAATGAACTGTTACCAACAACGTGTCTTCACAAACACAGAGAATGAGAGACAGTTGCACAGCTTCATAATTGGTTTATCCAGACAAAACCATGATACTTCAGATATCTTTGGCTGCACGGTTCAGAGGCTAGATCACCCCTTTGTAAGGGTCATTGCACCAGCCCTTACACACCCAAGAGCATCCTGGAAGTCTGAGCTAGAAGCAAATCTTTCACTTGACGGCATGCACGAGGTGACTGGAGTGCTTGCCCCAGATCTTTTCAAAATTCCCCGGGAAGCTTTTTCGTAAGCATAGCCAGAGTTCACAGGCCTTTTCCCCTGTTCTCTGAGTTAGGTACTTGTACACCTTGTACGCCTGAATATTTTTGGTTACGGGATTCCTAGAGAGACAAGAGCATCTAATTAAGACGTACATCGGGAGGCAGACTTCCTGCAGGCTTCCAGATCTGGAAATGAAACCGACTCCACTGACAGCTTCAGGTAGGGGAAGAATCGGGGAAAAAAACCGCAAGAAAGAAGCCAGACGGACTTACAGAGGCGGTAAGAAACTACTCATTGTAAAGTGTTAAAATCAGCGAAGTCACACGCTCTCTTTGGCCTTTCAGGAGAGAGATGGGTTTTGCCCTGTGAGCCGCTGCGGCCCTACAGTGGCCCCTCTCGCCCCTCCTGCTCCCCGCCACGTCGGCTACATCCCTCCCGTTCGGGACCGGGGCCGGGCACCGAGGCGGGCGCGACGCGAGCCCGCACCGCCGCGTCCTTTCAGACCGCCCGGCGGTGCCCGGCGGGACGGCACCGATCCCCTCCCGCCTCCCCGCGGGCAGCCCCTGTCCCCACCGGCCGCAGCCCGCTCGCCACCGGGACGGCCGCCTAAAAATAGGCGCGGCAGCCCCGATGCCGATCCCGCTCCGCTCCCGCGGCCCTCGCGAGCGGCGGCGCGCGCCCGACGCGCACTGACCTGCCATGGTGGCCGTGCGCGGGTCAGCTGCGGGAGAGGCGGCGGCCGCGCTCGGGGCCGCGCCGAGGCCGCCCCTTATATAGGGGCGGGGCCACGAGCGGCGCGTCCGTAGCCGCGGGCGGAGGCCCCGCCCCGAGGAATCGCCGCGGCGCCGCGCGCGGGGTGCCCGCCATGGCGTCCTGTGGCGGCAGCACGTCACCCCCTACTTCGGCCGTGCTGGGACCGCGACTGCGACCGCCCTAGGAAGCCTCAGCCCCCCGCCCACCCCGAGTGCCTCTCGGGTAAAGCGGAGCTTGAAAATAAGATACGACCGTGTCAGGGAGCTGTGGCTCAAGTTGGCAGCGGCGGTGGCCGCTAAACCCTAAGGGAAGACGGACCAAACCCAGACCTGGCCCAAAGCCACCCACAGCTGCGGAGAGCGGTTTACGGTGTCCGCACGTGCCAGACACCCCCAAGTCCTCCAGCCTTATTAGGACCCTGTGGCAGCTGCTGAGCAGCCTGTGCCAGCGCTTCGTCACCCTCACAGTGTTTCCTGATGTTTGGAGGGAGCCTCCTGTGTGTCACTTGGTGCCCATGGCCTCTGGCCCTGGGCACCGCTGGGAAGAGCCTGGCTCTATCATCTTGGCACCCTCCCTGCAGGTGTTTGTACAGGTGGATGAGGTCCCCTGAGCCGCCTCTTTCTCCAGGCTGAGCGGTCCCAGCTCTCTGAGCCTTTCCTCGTAGGAGAGATGCGTTCTTGTCCATCAGCCTTGTGACCTTTTGTTGCCCTCTCTCCAGCATGTTCATGTCTTCCGTACCGGGGAGCCCAGAACTCAGCGCAGCCCTGCAGGTGTGGCCTCAGCAGAGCTCAGCAGAGGGGAGGGATCACCTCCCTCGACCTGCTGGCCGGGCTTTGCCTCGAGCAGCCCAGGATACGGTTCACCTTTTCAGCAAGGGCAAATTGCTGCCTCATGTTCAATTTGGTGTCCCCCAGGACACCCAGGTCCTTTTCTGCAATCCATTATCTTCTTCGACATGATTATCTATACCCGCTTTTTGACCATAATAAACTGAAGTGAGTCTGTTAGGAAGAGGATTTCGTTTGAACTTGAAATGGCAAGTGAGCTTTGTCAGGAAAGGATTTAAAAAACCCCACAAACTCTCAAATGCAAACTGATGAACAAAGAAAACTCCAATTCCAAATTTCCCCAACATGGGAAATTATATTTGAACTGAGACAATTTTTGTAGACCTATTTTAAAATCAAATTGCTTACTTTTCAAAATATCATCATCAAGAAAGTGCTCCTTGTCTAACCACAAAAAAAAAAAAAAAAAAAAAAAAAAAACCACAAAAAAAAACATGCTTTTAGAGCATACCATTAATTTATAAAACATCATGTGCATAAAAATGTGTTGAATCATAGTTGCAGGCAATGCTGGTTATGTTGTACATGTATAGCGATTACTAATATTTTCTGGTATGCAACCCTTTGTCAGGTATGCATGGCTTTGGCAAACTTTTCCTGTGATAGTGTTAGGCATGGTTTTTGTCTCTCTCAGATGAAACTTTTGAGAAATTTTTAGCCAGCACATTTCAGCTGTGTCTAGCTTGTTGCTTTGCCAAGTTTTTGAGAGAAAACAATAGAATAGCCGCTGTTGGTGACTGCCCTCCCCCCGTCCCCTGGTTTCTTTGTATTATGTTAGAGTGAAGCAAAAGAGCATAATTCCTTCTGGTTCCCATGTTAAACAATCAGAACAAAACCCCTATGATTGCTGGTGTTTAGCTTGAAAGTATGACAGAAGTACTCCCTTCACCTCTATGCACACACCTGTTTGCATGTGCCTGTTTGAGATTTTTCTGAAGTTTATGGTTGAACAAGCTGTAAATTCTATGGTTCCCTTGTGTGACTCGACTGCATGTACATCTGTGCCTCTTACTAACTGGTTACACTCTTTTCTCCACAACCTGAAGGGAAAAGTCAGAGGAAGAACCAGAGGGATAGGCAGGTGTCCCATTGGCTTCCAGTACAAATGGAAGAAAAGATCATGTGACATGAGGATAGCAGGAAAAAAGCCCCCCCAAAAGAGAAGAATGCTTCAGATAAGCTCTTGTGAGATGAGGGCTTGGATGGGAAAACATCTCAGCCTAGGATAAGCTGAACAAAAAAAACAGCTAGACCTCAGTTTTGATGGAAGGGAATAAATTTAAGACTTGGTAAAAGATAAGTCTATGAGGATAGGAACTAGCCAGAGAAACTGTGTTACTTGCCAGCAAACAACAGGACTTGATAAAAAACCAGTGAGGAGGAAAAAGGCATAGATTTTGCTAGAGAAAGAAACAGCATTCAGAAAGAATGGACAAAGTGCTGCATAGCAGCTCATTAGGTGAATACTGGTGCTCTGAACAGGGCACAAGTCCTATGGAAAATGAACCCGTGATCATGCAATTAAAAAATTTCATCACCATGCATGTCACAGATGTCAAATTGCACATTATAGAACTTTCTATTTTTAATGACTAATAGTGTTATTTTAATAAGAGCTTGTTTATAATATAATTTAAAAGATGTTTCAAAACACCGAGTACTAAGAAGTAGCTTTGAAATATAGTTAGGATTTACATAGCGGTAACAGAAACTGCTATCCCTGTAACTGGACCGTGTTTAGTGTAAACTTCTAAAGCACTTAACTAGCCATTTACATTTAAGCTAATTAATAATTTTGCAAATGTGCACAGTGAGTCCAACCATTAAATTAATAAAACATTGTAGATAGAGAAAGTTTCACAATAAAACATTATTTCTGCCTCTGCAAAATCTGAGGAAAAAAACCCAAAAAACAACCCAGAACAGCTGATTCAATGTATTCGGTCCAAGTTTAAAGTACTTAATGGAATTCAGTTTTTATAACACTTCACTGAAATGGTAACCTATCTGATTAGGAAATAGATTTGAAGGGTGTGAAGTGCGTAGCTGGATAGATGAAAAGAATATAGCTCGATTCAAGACTGTTGAGAGGTCTGAGTCTGATTTTGTCGCGCCATCTCTGTCTTGCTCTACACTTGTCACAGACTTCTCTGATGACAAAAGCTGTTCTGGATCATCCCCTGTACTTTTGGAAGCTCTTCTAACCTTGACCTTACAGTGAAGTTAGACTGGACTTTTATTATTTGACACCTTACAAGTAATCTGCATAGAATTTTAAAATTTGGCACAAGTTTTTCCTAGTGCTAGGGTTTCAGTATAATGTAACTTACTCCAATAAGACTGAAAAGGCCTTGGTATTTCTATTTGAACAATCAAAACATTATGTTGTTGCTCCAACTTATTTCAAGTATTTGCGTTCTCCTTTCCTAATGGGCATTCTCTTTGCCCATCCCAGAGCCAGTTCCAGTTCTGGCCTTGTTTTCTTAAAAAAAAACACCCACCTGTTACATAAATGTGATGGCCTTCTAAAAAGCTAGGCTCTATCATTTGCTTGGTGCATCTTACTGAACACATGACAGTGAGCACATGCTTAGCGTATTAAGGAATTCTTACAATTTCTTCTAACTTGGTTTCTTCTAACATGATAAATATTTTTATAAGCAGTGAAGCAAGTAGGTCTCAGTTTCTTTTGGTTTATCTTTTGGTTTGATTCTCAGTGGTCTGCAACACAAGCTACAATAGCAGCTTTTCTCATGGTTGCATTAATAACCTGGGATCTATTAAGAAATAAATTGATGGTGAGCTTTTCTTTCTCATGGGAGAAGTAGTTACCTCTCTCACCAACCCTTACAAAACTTTTAAAAAGTTGAAATGCTGAAACCTCCCTCTGCTTCCTTAAACTTAATGAAAAGAGTTAAATATTTATGGAGAACACGGAACAGATTTATAAACCTCTTTTCCTTTTGCAAATAGTCCAAACAAGGCATACGTCCATGTGTTTTTCTCCTAACTTGGCCTCTGCTTTATCTCTCTTGGCTCCCTTTTTCTAGTGGTTCTTCTGGGATGGGAGGCCAAGAGACCTACTGATTAGGACACATGGCTGGGAGCAGAAAGCAGGGGGTTGTCACCAATTCCACTCCTCATTTGCCTGCAATAAGTGCAGGCAGTGCAGCTACTTACTTCTCTTTTTTTTTCTCTCTTTATCACTTGACTAACCCCAGTAAAGTAGTCTCTTGCGCTGTATTTGTACAGGGGAGTCCCTGTCATGTATCCAAATTGCAGCTGCTACTGCCTCAGTAAGTAACAATAAATCTTACAGTTTCTTGCCTCCAGAGATATGCTGACCAGAATGTTAAACTCTCTCAAAATGGAAAAATTCTAGTGTCTCATCTGAACATGCATTTTCTAGCTTACTACAGGAAGTGCTAAAACTCTCAAACTAGCAGAGGATAAAATTCCTGAAGATGCGAAGTTCTCGAGGTGCAGAAATTCTAGCAGGGATTTGGGAAGAAGCAGTGGTAATACTTCCACCAAGTTACTCAGACTTACAACAGTGCTCCAGTTTCATGCTAGATTTGTGCTGAATTTCAGCCTAGTTCTTCCTCTAGTCTAGGCCATGTCATTAACTTTAGTCACAAGCAAAAATAAATTAAAAAAAATTAAATCAGGGTCATATCCTGGGAATGACATTTATGATTAACATGAAGTGAATTCAATTACTCCTTTCTGGAAAACCTTAGTATCACTGAGCTGAGATGCTTCAACCCCTTTTCTGTCTAAAGAAGTATGATAGCATCATGAATAGAACAGTTCAATTTGGAAGGGACCAACAATGATCATTTAGTCCAACTGCCTGACCACTTTTGGACTGATTCAATGTTAAAGCATATTGTTAAGGGTACCATCCAAATGACTCTAAAACGCTGACTGGCCCGAGGCATAGAACACCCCTCTAGGAAGCCTGTTCCAGTGTTTCACCACCCTCTTGGTCAAGAAATGCTTCCCAATAAGGTCCAAGTCTGAATCTCCCCTGAAATGGCTTTGAACCATTCCCAGGCATCCTGTCCCTGGATCCCAGGGAGAAGAGCTCAGCACCTTCCTCGCTATATCCCCTTCTCAGGAACCTGCAGGAGATGCTGAAGTCACTCCTCAGCTTCCTTCTCTTTGAACTAGACAAGGCCAGAGTCTTTGTGTAGGACTAGAATATTACTACAGGGGTGATGCACTAACAGTAATGCTCATCAGTTATAGTTGTCAAAAATCTATATAAGCATTAATTTCCCATCTCTGAGCTGTTAATCATTGCATATCCATTTTTACTGAAGAGATTATAGGACTCATTGAGATTAAATGGGAAGATAGTTTGCAGTTTATGCTAGCATAAAGAAACAGCAGCATTGCTTGAGAGGTCATTTTAATTGACCTCAAAGGAACTGTTTTGGCATGACACCATCAGGTCAGTCAACACTGGTTTTTCTTACATGATTTCCTCAGGACTGCACAGAATGTCAGCAGTACAGATCTGTGGTGTAACAGCTTCGACCCCTGACCTCAATGACAAGGTCTTCTATTCATCAGACCTGAATTATGTGGGCCTAGAGGTACACATTCCTGGGTTCTTGACTAGATGTGCCAGTGTTCTCAAGGGCTAATTAGTAAGGTCTTCTTTAAGTGAAGTTTTATCTTGGGACTTACAGGTTTGCAACACGATTAAAAGATGGTGATCCAAAGTCCTTGTTGTCCAAACCATCACAGCACAGAATGGTTGATAGGTGTTACACTCCATCTCTCTGCTAAATCCAGCATCATACATGCTGAAGGACCGAGGTCTTGTCACAGTGCTGAAAAATACTTAGGCTGGACGTAAACAAATGTATCTGGTGAACAGTTAGAGTGCCAACTGAATTGGTCTTACGAATTCCTCATTCACACTGATTGTGTGCTGTAGTGCTGTAAATTCCACTTAAGAGATCAATAATTGTTTTTCTGTTGAAAGTCTGCAGAAAACAACTTCTTGGTCTGTTAAATTTACAATATCCATGTTGGCTGTGCTGAGTACATTTGCTGTCTCAGGTAAGGAAATGTCCCCTTGTTAAAAGATCCTTAATTTTACACTTAGTTACAATAGTTACAATAGCTGTTAAATGTAACTGCCTTGCAGTATATGCCCTAGGAAGTGGGTTTCTTAAAAATGTTTTGGGGCTATATTAGGAAGCTAGACATAATTTGTTTGAAAATATTTTCTCTTATTAATTGGTCCATGTATATCAGGCCTGGCTCAGTGATGATTTTCTAGCTGCATAATTCACACAGACCATAGCATTATTTATACTGTGCAAACATTGAAACAACACTTATGCTTTTCTCACTGTACAGTCTGGTTATTTTTTCATTGTCTTTTATCAGGATTTTCATCAAAGTTTCCCCCCAGCTTCCAGATTGTTCACAATGCAGATGCAGCAGTTCTGTTCACTGGGCTGGGCAACAGCAATCACGTTACCCATGCCCTGCATTCTTTACGTTAGTTGCTCATAGGAAGATAATATAGCTAGTACTAATTGGGTATGGATGAACACTTGGTCGATTGTTTTAAAACCCATGACTAACATAGTAAGAAGGCCTAACCTCCATTTTCTTCTTTCTGATGCTTTTGCTAGTGACTGTTTTTTGATGCAGCCTACTGCCTATGAAGGTCAGTTTGTTATAGCAGTTTACACTGATACAGCTCCTGTGGCTGACACTGATCTGAAGCATGTGGGTTTCAGTGTATTTTGAACCTTAGGAGTTTTTCAGTACTGTTTTTGCAGCTGACTTTGTATTTTCCATGAACATTTAAATAATTTAGAAGCCCTGAAATGCTTCTGACTATAAGATTTTATGTATGAAGTGAACTTCACAGGTTAACTTTAACATTTTGTCAGTGCTAAGTCTAGGCCACAGATCTTTCCCGTTCTGTGTTCCCCAGGATCTTCTTAAAGTGAAAATTTTAGTGTTCCAGGAAAGGTTTAAGGCATCTTTTTTGTTATTTGAGCGATCCTATATGTTCTTCTAATAATGGTTATCAAGGGATGGTCTGAATATTTTAGGTCACATAGGGATGATTGCTACAAAGTTTCTGGATTTTATTGCAGTATTCTCTGCTACAAAAGACATAAAATTTTTATAAGTAGGAATTCCCAGCCAGTATTTTTCATCTAAATGTGTATTTTATAGCTTTTTAAAAAGATGTATTACAGAATTATTTGTAACGTGATTCTTGCTTTTAAAAAACCCCACAAACAAACAGCAAACATCTCCCTTGTACATAAGTTGAAAATTGTTTTATTTGAATGTTTAATGGGTATAGTGGTCCAGTTGAGAGACCATAGCGTTTAGCTTGTAGTTATTAAGCACTTAACACTGATAAAGCTTATGTTCAAGAGGCCCATTTGGATAAAGCACTTATGTCAATATATGTTGAGGAAATGTGTTTCATTTAGAAAAAGGTACAGCAAAAAGTAAGCCTCTCTTTATGAAGCCAGTAACAAATATAAAAAGCATAGTAGAAAATATTTTGGTTCCAGTGTTGTCTTCATTCCTGGCACACTTAATGTCTATAGCGTCACTTAAATTAATGTGTTTTTAATTTCTAGCATTTTAGGTATATTTAGAGTCACTGGTAATCTTCAAAGCTTTAATGAGACCCTTTTGTGTGCTGTTACTTTTATTCAAGATGACAAAGTTCTGTTCTGAAGTAATGAAAATCAAGGAGAGAACACTACATTTTCCTAATAATTACTATTTATATGTTGGTTTTCTGTTTGGTTTTATATTTCTTCCTAACTGAACTTGAAGACTTAAGACAGATCAAAGCTGTACACTGGTCCAGATGAGAAGTGAAAGAAGAGCAAAGGGCAAGAAATGAGGCGGCAACAGGAGTAGCGATCTGGGGCATCTGCAATAGGTGAAAGGCTTGGGAGATGTCAGATAATCAGTAAGAGAGCTCTTATGCACTGCAGAGTCATGCTGTAGGATGTGGTCATTAAACTATAAAGATGAAAAACAATAAGGGACAGGACCAGAAGCAAGATATTACAATAGCGTTCTTTAAATTTTTAATCTAGCTTCTTAAGAACTGCTCATATTAAAAAACTCTGATAGGGAAATCTGTATAATGCTTGTTTTGTAACTGCTCATCACATCTTTCAAAGACCTGTGTCCAAATATATCTTCAGAGCTAATCACGGTTGGTATGAAGAGAGCTTTAGTGCTGGTTGCAGTGTACTGAAGGGTGAGCTGTGGCGTTCCACTTACTTAAATATGATGTCTGTTGCAGTGAAACATGATCATGAACAAAACAGCAGGACATAAGAAACAGAAATTGCAGACAGAGGTCTTTTACTAGGTCAGCTCATTTAGTAGAAGAAAGTAGACAATCTTTTGGACAAATGAGACCTTCTTAAGTCTCCAATAAAACCATGGACTCAGTAGCCTTACTAGTTTTATGGCATATCATAATATACCTCCTCATTAGCTTCTCTGTTAATGAAGCAAACTACCTGTTTCTCTTTGCTAACATTGTTTCCAGTGTTATCCCAATAATAAGGAGTAAATTATATAGCATTATAATGACTAAAGGGTGTCCCAAAAAAGGTTTTCTTTTTAATTTAAATTTTAATTTTATTTCCTGTTTAGTTCTCTTGGTTTTTTTTTAAATTTTCTATTTTCTTTTTTTAATTTTCCTTTCTATTTTTGTTTTGTTTTTGTTTTCTTTTTAAATTTATTTTTATTGCATTTTTTATATTATTTTTAAGTAAAAGGCCCCTGAAACTGCTGTTTCTGAGCAATCTGTGAGTATGGGAGGGAAGTGTGGCAGGAAGCTTGCTGCTGGAACCAGCCCTGTGATTTTAGCTATCAAAAATGGGCACTTTTACTCCCACATGGAACAAAATTGTATGTTGTTAAGGATCACTGAAGTATCTATGAGCTCATCAATCTTTGTCATGGTTAGTAATAATTAAAAACATTTATAATCTTGCAGAATAGAGCCTTTTGAAACAATATTTTCATGTCACTTAAGTGAAACCACTCTTAAGTCTCCTGTACCTTCTCCGAAAAATTGTAATGGAAGGACCTGCGATTTAAATCAAACAGATACTTGCCGTAACCAACAACAGATGAGGGAAACAGAATTTTTCTTCTTTGCTGGTCTACTGTGAAAAAATAAAAATAATAATAATTAAAAAAGGGTGAGTTTTAAAAGCTTCTTTTTCTAAAAACTGAATACTTTCACCCAGTGTTCTAAGAGGGTGCCATAGCATTCCATCAACTATTTGAAATACTTTCACAAAGTCACTGAGGCAGCCACTGCTATTCACTGAAATAAATGTTTTGCAAAACAGGAATTTATGTAGCAGTCTTTTCGGATAAACCTGGATGCTAGATGGAAGAAGATTATATAGTTTTATCTAAAGATGCAGGTTGATGTTAAAAAAAAAACAAACAGAAAAACAAGCAACCAAACCCACCACGACCAATAAAAAGAATCAAAATCCCAGCTTTTCACTAACTTATCCTTAAAACTTTGCCAACAAATTCTGTATAAAGATTATAATCTTAAAACTGTCCCAGCATTAAAATCTTATGTATCTGATATATAAATTCCGACAAAGTTAGTCTGGCGTAATAATAGATTTGCCAGACCAACTGTGTGGATGGACGTAAGTGCAGAAATTTTTTTTTTTAAATCTCTAAGAATCTGCTCACTGATTCCTGTTATTCTGAAAGTAGGCTCAAACAAGGTTTTTGCCCTTCAGAAAATGTTTCTAAAGCATCCTATGACTGTCAGCTGAATGTTCTAGGGCATGAAAAATTGTACCACCTGCAGCTGGAGGTAGCCAGAGGAATATGACATCATTCTGCACACCTTCAGGATAGTGCAGCCTTACAGATAGAAAGTTAGGTCCCTGTTTTTGACATACCACCATGGGCCAGACTAAAGTGGTAGTAGTTCAGTGTGCCATATGTTGAAAAACAATACTGATGTGTATAAAAATTCATTTTAAAATAGAACCATGTATCAACTGTATTACATATAGGATCTTAGACTATAAGAAATTCTGAATATAGATATTTAGGATTGGAAAATACAAATATAGCTTTTACATGTAGAAATTATATAATAAAGGGCTCAACAGTGTGAGGAAAATACAATCAATATGAAGGAAATAGAAATGGCTCTGTGTCTTTGGAGGTTTTTTCCTGTCTCCTCTCAGTGTGACAGGCCTAATCTGAGATCTTGACTGGGACTTAAATCACTGTTGCCAGCTGTTGATGAACACGGGGTACTGCAGCTGTCCCCCTCAAAGGAGCGCCTGGCTCTGCCCCCTCTAGCACGTCTCCGCCCCCCTCGCCTGTGGCTCCACCCGCCCTCCCCTCCCGTGCGGGGCAGACACAGGTGTGGCCAATGAGGGTAAAAAGGGTAATAAGGAGGCACATTGAACTATAGAGCTGCCCCTGGGGGTCCTTTCCCGGGCCCGCCGCCTCCAGCCGCCCTCTCTACCCGAGGAGCCGGCGCAGGGGCGCGCCCCAGCGCCTGCTGTGCCGCTCCCGGCCGCGTCTACGGGGCGGGGCGGGGCGGGGCGGACGGAGGTGACTCTCCCGAGGCGCGAGGCACGCCGGGAGTTTTTGTGTCCGGGCGCACAGACACGGCTTTAAAAAATACCAATAACAGAATAAAAGCAATAATTAAAAAAAAAAATGACGGCGAAAACTACATGAAAAAGAAAACAGCCTCGGCGGTCGCGGTGTATCCCAGAAGGCTTTGCGGTGCCTCGTTTTATTTTGCACGCTTTCTAAAATCAAAAAATACCAGCAAAATACATTAAAAAAGGTAAGAAAAGAAACTGAAAAAGAAACTGGCCCCGACGGTATCCCGAGATGCATCCCGAGGCTGCCGGACACGCCCCCGGTGGGAGGAAAGCAGGGGGCGGGCCCGGGCTCGGCTCTGCCCGCCGTCGCGGGGGCTCCGCTCCGCCCGCGGGGCCGGGGCCGGGGCCGGGCCCGGCGGGACACGGGGCAGGGCTGGGCCGGCCCGGCCCGCCGAGTCTCTGTCCCGCTTTGCTTCCTGTCACGGCACAGGTGGCCCCGCTCGGCTGCTTGCCACCCTGCGCAGAGAGGAGCCCAGGCACGGGAAGGGCGGGCACTGCGCTGGAGCTCCTCCCAGCTGCTGTGCCGATTGGTTGCGAGTCTGGAGATTCTGTGTTTCTCTCCGTACCTTAGCGTAACTTCATGGGGAAAAAAAAATCAGTCAAAATCTTCGTCTTCACCGCAGGAACGACGTCTGAAACTCCTGAAGCAGCAACGACAGCGACAGCCACGCCGAGCTGCTCAGCAGCACAGGCTGAAGCCGAGAAAGAACATGGCTCATAATCGAGAAGCCACAAAGTCACAGCGCTGGAAGGCCACGTGGAGCACAAAAGAGTCAGCAATGGGAAAGTTGCTGCCTGGGGAAAGTAGCCTATGATTCTTCATGAAACACTCTCAAATTTCTGCTGATTTCAGTGGAGTTCTTTACAACATTCCAGGAAATGTTTCTCTTAATCATTTCCCATCTTGTATTTACTGAGAACATTCATGAATTACCTGCCCCAAAGTAGACTTTCTTGCCCTGTTTTAATATATCCCTGTAGGTCCCTGAGGGTCTCTGGGGATCCCTCCCGGGTTGTCCCTTGAAGTCCCTAGGAGTCTGTTGTTGTTCTGTGGGTTCATGGAGGCCTCTTGGAGTCCATGGCAGTTATTGGGTGGTTCCTGGGCGTCCCTGGCAGTCCCTGTAGATCCCTCGGGATCCCTGGGGGTCCCTGGAGGTGCTGGGGATGCCTGTAGTTCCCTGGATGGTCCCTCAGGGTCCATTGGGGATCCCTGTATTTCGCTGTGGGTACGTGGGGGTCCCCTACGTGCTGGTCGTGCCTGTAGTTCCCTGGGTGTCTCTGGGGGTCCCTGTTGGTCTCTTTGGGTCCCTGGAGGTGTTGGGAGTTGTTGGGGGTTCCTGTAGGACCATGGAGGTGTTGAGGGCTGCCTGTAGATCCCTGAGGGATGCTGGAGGTCCCTATAGATCCCTATGGGTTCTCAGGGATTCTCTGGGGGGTCCTCTTAGATCCCTGGGGGTCCATTTGGGTTCTGGGGGTACTTGTGGGTTCATGAGTGGTCCCTGTATGTTCTTGGGGGTCTCCTGAATGTGCTGGGGTGTCCCTCTAGGTCTCTGTAGTTCTCTGGGGCTTCCTGGGGGTCCTTGTGGGTCCATGAGTCTCCCATGGGAGTCCCTGGGGGTCTTTTTACTTTCCTGAGTGTCCTCTCAGTGCCAGCAGTTGCTATAGTTTCCTGGGGGTCCCTGTGGTTCCCCTTGGGTCCATGGGGGTGTTGGGGGGTCCTTGGGGCTTCTTGTAGGACCCTTTTGTCCCTGGGTGTCCCTGGGGGTCTCTGGTGGTTCTGTGGGTCCAGTGGGGTCCCACGGGGATCCTTGGTGGTCCTTGTAGGTCTCTGGGTATCCCTGGAGGTCCCTGGGTGTCTTTGTAGTTCACTGGGGGTCCCCTGGGTGCTGGGAGTCCCCATAGATCCCTGGGTGGTTGCTTGGAATTCCCCCAGAGGTCCTGGGGGTTCCTGGGTTCCCAGGGGGTCTCTGGGTGTCCACTGTAGATCCTTGAGGGTCCATTGGGGTGCTGGGGGTCTCTGGAGGTCCCTGGGTGTCTTTGTAGTTCTCTGAGGATCCCTGGGAGGCCCCTGGGCATCCTTATGGGTACCTGGGTGTCCTGTGAGTGTCCCTGAGGGACTGCACCTGAGACTCCTTAGGGTTCGGGCTTTCTTTCCTGGGATAAAGGGCTTTTATTTGTTCATTTGCAGAAGCCCAGCTCCAAAATTGCCAGTCTGCATCCCAAAATTGAATATGGATGAAGATTTCTCCCAGACAAAAAGTGCCAGGACAGTAAGGTAGGATTAGAATGTGGGTCTGTTCCCTACAAACTCTCAGCAAAGGTGGTTTCTTAATATTCTGTCCGACTGCCCTCAGCTCTGGGCAGGAAAGGCAGGGCTTTGAGTCACTGCAAAGGCAGCAATACATTGTCCTCATTGTTTAATCACATCTCTGAAATGGCTCCAAATGGCAATACATTCAGTTCCAGCTGAGTCTCTGCCCAAACCTTTGTCCAGCCCTGCCACCCTGACATGCACACAGGACAAATCCACGGGCAAACAGCCCTTGCTTGCAGAGTCTCTGGGAATCCCTGTGGTTCCCTTTGGGTCCCTTTGGGTCCATGGGAGTTTTAGGGGTCCTTAGAGCTTCCTACAGACCCCTTTAGTCCCTGGGGGTTGTTGTAGGTCCCTGTGGGTCCCTTTAGTTCCTGGGGGTCCCTGGGTGTCTCTGGTGGTTCTGTGGATCCAGGGGGGATTCTGGGGACCCAGGGGGATACTTGGGTGGTCCCTTTGTCCCTGGATGTCCCCAGATGGTCCCTGGGGGTCTCTGTAGGTCCCTGGCGGTCTTTGTAGTTCCCTAGAGGTCCTGTGAATGCCAGAAGTCCTTGTAGATTTCTGGGGGGTCTCTGTAGGTCCCTGACTGTCTCTTGGGGGTCTCTGGTGGTTCTGTGGGTCCTTGGAGGTTCCTGTAGTTCCCTGTGGCTTCCTGTAGTTCCCTGTGGGTTTCTGGCGGTCCCTGGGCAGTCCCTGAGTGGTCCCTGGGGGTCTGTGTAGGGTGCTGGGGGTCCCCTGGGTGCCGGGGGTCCCTGTAGGACCCTGGGTGTCCCTTAGGGTCCCTGGAGGTCCCTGACGGTGTCTGGTGATTCTTTGGGTCCATGGGAGTCTCTGGGGGTCCTTGGGTGGTTCCTGGGGATACTGGGGGACCCCTAATTGCCAGCAATCCCTGTAGGACCCTGGGAGCCCTTGGGGGTCCCCTGAATTCCGGGAGTCCCTGTAGATCCCTGGGGTCCCAAGAGGTCTCTGTAGGTTCCTTGGCTGTCCCTGGGGGTGTTGCATGGTCTATGGGGGGTTCCTGGGGGCCCTTGTGGGTCCATGGTTGTCCCATGAGGGTCCCTGGGGGTGTTGGTTTTTTTTCTGGAAGTGCTGGGGGTCCCTGTAGTTCTTTAGGAGTCCCTCTGGGTCCCTGGGAGAGTTGGGATTTTCTGTAGGTCCCTGAGGGTCCCCTGGGAGTCCCTTTAGTTCTTGGTGGACCCTGGTGGTCTCTGGTGGTTCTGTGGGTCCATGGGGGTCCCTGTAGGTCCCCAGGGGTCTGTGTAGTTCCCTGTGGGTTTCTGGGGGTGCTCGAGGTCCCTCTAGGACCCTGGGTGTCACTTAGGGTCCCTGGAGGTCCATGGGGGTCTTTGTAGTTCCCTGGGGTTCCCCTGAGAGTCGTGAGTCCTCTAGGGCCCTCAGGGATTCCCTGTGTGTCCCTTGAGGTCCCCTGGGAGCTGGAGGTCCCTGAAGGGGGTTCCCGAATTGCTTTACAGGTGTTTGCCACCTTCAGAGTGGGCACAAATCCCCGCGGAGCAGAGAAAGGGGAGGCGGGGAGGCTGGCATCCTTGAAATATGTCTGTTCAGGGTCTGATTGGTGGCTCACTGGACTGGGCTTAGCTGAATTAAGTAAATAATAACAGCAAACAGAGAACGAGGT
>JAWWEU010000006.1:0-13773 GCA_035583155.1 Acropternis orthonyx | reverse complement strand
AATTTAATTTTAAAATAAACAAATAAAAAAAACACCTCTTTTTTTTTTCTTTTTGGCTTACAGAGTCTGTGAGTTTGTGGTGCTGGAGGGGGAGGTGTCTGGGCAGAATTTGGGGAGGGGGGTTTGGGTCCGGGCAGCGGGAAGGGGCCACGGGGGCTGGGGGGGCCCGTTCACGCTGCCGGGGATGGGGGGGACGAGACCCCCCGTGTGGGATCAGCAGGCAGCGAGAGCAGCTCCAGAGGAGGCAGTTCGTGGGGTGATGGGGACCCCAGCCCCAAGGGGGCACAGGGGGGGCAATGGTCCCCCTGCTCACGGGTTCGGAGCGTGTTTTCCCTGATAAAATTCCTCCCACCGGCTCTGGAAGAACCGGCGCATGGCGTGGCCGGCGCGGCCCACGGCGGAGTCGTCCTCGTTGAAGGTCTGGCAGTTGTCAAACACCAACAGGGCATCGGCCGCGAACTCCGCCGAGCTCGAGTACCTGGGGGGGACACGGGGTGAGTGGGGAGTGGCCCGGGACCCCCATGACCCCTACAGGGCCCACATCCCCAGGAGGGACCCCACCAGCCCCCGAGGGATCCCCACGCCTGGGAAAGACCCTGCCAGTCCCGGGGAGACCCCCCCATCCCTGGGAGGGATCCCCATCCCTTGAAGAGACCCCAACAGCCCTGGAGGGACCCCCAGCGCTGGAAGAGACCCTGCCAGCCCCAAAGGGCCCCCTGCCCCCAGGAGGGACCCCCGCCCTCCCCGCTCACCCTCCCCGCAGCAGCCGCGTGCGCATGGTGGCGAAGTCCATGGGGTTCTTGATGATCTTGCGGTATCCGGGGACCAGGCGGGGGTTCACGGGCTCCAGGAAGGGCCACGCGTCCTCGTGCGACTCCATCTCCATCAGGATGATCCTGGGGGAGCAGTGGGATCAGGAGGAGCCCCCCGGGACATGACCCCAGCCCCCTCCCTGCGCCCCCCCTGCTGCCCCACTCACTCGCAGAAGGTCAGGTCGCTGGGCTGGCCCCGCAGGGTCACACCCCTCCGTTTGGTGGGGGTCAGCCCCTCTCCCGGGTACCGGGGCACGGGCAGCCCCTCTCGGCGGCGCGAGGCCTGGCGGCGCCGCGGGTTCTCCTCCTCCTCCTCCGGGGTCCCCCCGAGGCGCCCCCGTTTCCGCTTCTTGCCCCGCCGGGGCGAGATGGGGTCCCGGTACTGCCCTGCCTGCGGGGAGGGGACGGGGGTCACGCCGAGCCCGGGGTCACCACCAGCCCCCCGGTGGGTTGGGGGCGGCCCTGTGACCTACCCGGGACACGCAGACGGAGCAGAACCAGTCGCCCTCGGGCACCTCGGTCATCCTGGGCCGGTGGCAGTAGAGGTGGCAGCCGCGGTCGCAGCCGTCGCACAGCAGCAGGTGCTCGTCGTCGTCCCCGCGCCGGCACACCAGGCAGGTCTGCGGGGAGTTGGGGGGCTCAGCTGGGCCGGGGAGGGGGGCTCTGACCCTCCCTGCCTCCCACCCCCTACCCGGAGAGGGGTCTCACCACTCTGTTGACCGACTTCTCCCAGGCGATGGATTTCTCCAGCTGGAAGATGCAGAGGGACACCTGAGCCGCGCTCCGGCACCGCTCCAGCGTCTGCCGCCACGTCCGGACCCGCGGCGTGATCTCGTAGGCTCTGGGGGCAGAAAAGGGGGGGGCTCAGCCAGGGCTGGGGTGCCTGGTCTGAGTCTCCCAGGTAGGTCACAGGGCAGCCCCTCAACCACCAAGGTGATCTCAGAAAGGATCCCAGACCCTGCTGGACCCCAAATCCCTGGGAGGGGTCCTGATCCCCAGGAGAGACCTTCATCGCCAAGAGAGACCCTGATGGCCTCTGAGAGATCCCAAATATCCCTGGGAAGGGTCCCCATTCCCAGGAGGAACACTGGTGGCCCCAAAAGGACTCCCATCCCTGGGAGGGAACCTGATCCCCAGGACAGACCCCCTCAGGGACCCCCGTCTTGCACTGGGGGGAGTAAGAAGCAGGAACGGGGGTGTCTCATGGTGGGGACCCTGGTGGAGGAGGAGCAGAGCAGGGGCTGCCCATGCCCTGATACCCAGGTGAGGGGGTGAGAGGGTGCAGTGCTGTCCCAGCTTCAGCTGGGATAGAGTTAATCTCTCAGGAGCTGTTACAGTGCCATGTTTTGGATTCCAAATGGGAATGGTGGTGATAACGCCCTAATGGTTTGGGTTTTTGCTATGTCTGGTTGATCCTCAGTCAGGGACTTTTTCCTTGACTCCTGCTCTGCCAGTGAAGGAGGTTCCCACAGGAAACTGGGAGGGAGCAGAGCTGGGACGGGTGACCCAAAGGGACCAATGGGATATTCCATGCCATGGAACATCATGCCCAGTACATTAACTGGGGGAGTTACCCAGAAGGGGCTGATCTGGGTTCAGGAAGGCAGGTCTGGCATTGGTCAGTGGGTGGTGAGTAATTGCATTGTGCATCACTTGTTCTCCCCCTTTTATTATCATTATTAGTATTATAATTTACCATTATTACTGCATTTTATTTTCAATTATTAAACTGTTCCTATCTCAACAAACAAGTTGCACATTGATTTTCCTCCCCACTCCACGAGGATGGGCTGGGAAGGAGGGGGGTCTGAGCATGGTGCTTAATTTCCAGCTGGGCTTAAACCACGACAGCCCTTTTTGGCACCCAACTTGGTGCACCAAGGGTTGAGATCAGGACAGATCCCACCAGAGCGTGTCAGAAGAAAACCCATACCAACAATTTAACAGTCGCTGGTTACTCACATCTCGGTGGGGCCCAGGCTCAGCTCCTCGGGGCTGCTCAGCACCGCCTTCTCCACCACCACCTCGTGCAGCGGCCACAGCGGCTCCTTCAGGTACCGGCGCTCCAGGTTCTGCTCCAGCGCCGCCAGACGGAGCACGGCCAGATCCAGAGGGTTGGTGCGTTCCCGGCGCAGGGGGAGCCCGTCCCGCCGCGAGCGCACCGTGATGTCTTCCAGGGGTTCCACCTTGTGCTCGCAGTACCGGAGGTCATCCCGCGTGGAGTCGGGGCTGGGGCACGTCCAGCCCTGTGGGAGGAGGGGGGTTAAAGGGGGTTTGGGGCAGGGAGGTCACTGTGGCACCAAGACCATCATCCCTGGCACCGAGACCACCATCCCTGGCACCGAGACCACCATCCCTGGCACCCACCCGGATCTGCAGGTCTGCCATCAGCACACGCTGCTCCAGCTCCTCCACCCACTGCAGGACGCCGAGGTCGGTCTCGTAGGCTCTGTCCATCACCGACCACCGGGCCAGGGCTTCCTGAGACACAGCGGCACCGGCCGCCTCGGGGCGCGGGTGGAAGATGGGGTCTGGGGGGATGGAGGGTGGGCTCAGGGGATACAGCAGCCCCCAGCCCTGGGGGTGTGGGTGGAAGTGGGGTCTGTGGAGATGTAGGCTAGGCTCCAGGGGAGGACATGCAGCCCCCCACCCCAGGGGCGCCCTTACCAGTGGTGGTCCGGAGGCAAACCTCCCGCAGGAACTCCTTGTGCTTGGTGAGGTGCTTGTGCAGGGCCTTCTCCCGGATGCCACGCGGGTGCAGCGCCCGAGCCACGGCCTCCAGCTCCTCGGGGTCCCTCAGCCACCACCAGCCGCTCTGCATCTCTGCAAGGCAGTGCCGTGGCTCAGCACCGCGCCGGGGCAGCGGCACCGCGCGCCCCGGGGGTCCCGGGCTCTCACCGGGGGGCACGGGCTGCTCCGTCAGCTGCGTCAAGTATTTCTGTTCAATCTGCTTGAAGAACTTGGTGGGGGGTCGCCCTCGGCGCTTGGGCTGCCCCGGCACGTCCTGGAGCTTCTCCGGGTTGCCCCGGCTGCGGGGGCAGGCGCCGTGGGCCCTGGGGCCGGCGTGCACCGGCGTGGAGGCGAGCAGGGGAGCCGTGGGGTCATCCGTGGGGAGGCCGTTCAGCTGCGTGGGAGGGGGGTATCAGATGAGACACACCCCCTGATCCATGGCCCCATCCTGCAGCCACCCTGGTCCCCAATCCTGCAAGCCCCCCAGCCCTGGAGCTGTTTGCCTTCCCATTGTAGCCCAGAGGGTTGGGGGCAGCAGGTCCATGTGCCACCCCGAGGATCCCGTCCCCCACCCTGGGGGTGCCCAGCACTCCTGCTCCCCACAGCCACCCAGGGAGAATCCCTCTCCCAAAGCAGCCCCCCAGGCTGGGCGCAGCCTCCCTGCCTTGTACCTGCTGGGACGAGCCCTTGGCGGGGTCCCCACGGGTCTGGCTGCGGGGGGGCACAGCGGGGCCTCGTGGCGAGGGCTCGGCCGAGGAGGTAGCAAGGGGGGCTCGGTCATCACAGGGTGTCCGGGGCAGCAGGTTGAACCAGGGCCCCTGCTTTTCCGCAGTCTCCAGGGTGCTCTCCTCCTCTTCCTCCTCCAATTCCTCCTCCCTGGGATCTGAGGTGGCCTCGAGGGGCGGGAGTCCCATGTCCCCCTTGCCAGGGCTGCTGGCCGGGGTGAGGACGGAGTCCTTGAGCAGGGATGACTGGGTCTGGCTCAGCCAGGAGAGGAAGGCAGACTGGCTGAGGTCGTGCTGGCTCTGCCCCAGGGGCTCCGGCTCCTCCAGGACCCCGTTGACCGGGGTGGGTGTGGGTCCACAGTACGGTGCCAGCTCCTCTTTGCTCTTCCTGGGCCGGCCACGGGCACGGGAGGCCGGGCAGCTCGTCCGGCTGGGAACGGGGACATCTGCTGGCTCCTCCTTCACCGGGGACACGTGGGGGAGCACCTTCTCCTCTGGGGGCTCCGGGGGCGCCGGCTCAGCCGCTGCGAGGGCAGCAGGAGGAGGAGGAGGAGGAGGTGAGATGTGGGATCCTGTCCCGGCTGGGAGAACACCCCAAAAGCCCCTTCCCCACTCACCCTCCGCGCCCTCCACGAAGATGCCGCCCAGGTGGGGCAGGACCCAGTAGCGCCGCCGGTACCGGTCCTGGCCCAGGGAAGCCGCTCGCAGGGTCTGGGAGGAATGAAGCAGCTTCTTGCGGAAGAACATCTGCCTCTGTGGGGAGAGTGGGGGGCGGTGAGGGGGCTGCAGCCCCCAGGCAGGGCTGAACCCCCGGCCCTGCACCACCCACTCACCTTGGCCAACTTCTCGATCTGCCGCTCCAGCTCCGGGACGCTGGACGCGGACGTGTCAGCCTGGGGGAAGGATGGGTCTGTCAGGGAAGGGTTGGCAGGCGGGGAGGAGACCCCCGAGGGTGGCATCCCCACCTCTGCCCCCTCGCCCCGAACCACCCCACCTCCTCCTCCCGGCGGGATTTCCGGCCCCGGCTCTCCTCCTCCTCCTCCATCTCCAGGCCCACGTCCTCGGTCAGGCGGGAGCTGCGCCGGCGCCGTCCGTCCTCCAGGCCTGTGATCTCCGACTCGGGACGGCCCGTCTTCTTGGCCAGGGCGACCTTCAACCTGCCAGGATGCAGTTTGGCACCTGTCCCTGTGCCCACCCCACGCTGCCCCACACTCCCCTGCTCACACACCAGCACTGGCAACGCCACCCCGAGCCCTCCTCAGCGCCGGGGCGGGTCACAGATGGGGGGGGTCTCGGTGCATCCTGTGGTGAGAGCCCCCTCCCCACCCACCTGCGCAGCCGGCCCTCGATGATCCATTTGTTCTTCCTGTAGTTGGACATGTTCTCCAGGGTCTTGTCGATCTCACTGCAAGGACACGGGCGGTGGCTGCGACGGGTGGCTCTGGGTGGGGGGAGCGGGACCCGCTCTGGGGGCCGGGGTCAGAGGGTGTTGGTGTCCCCCCACTCAGGCTCACCTGATGATGAGGGCGCTGCTGTTGAGCTCGTTCACCAGGAAGACCAGGATGGCAGCTTTGCACTCCGGGGGTAGCGCCTGGAAGGGTTTGGTGCGCAGCCCCTCGCACAGCTCCGCGCCCGCCCCGTGCGCCGTCAGGAAGCAGCGCAGGATCTCGGACACGGTGTCACGGTTCAGGCTGATCTCAGACACCTTCTCCCCCAGGATCTTCAGGGACTGGGGAGAGCAGAACGGCAGGCCTTGGAGAGTGCCTTCCTGCCCTCATGGAGGGGTTTGCCAGGAGTGGGTGAAGGTGGGACCCCATGGCTGGGAAAACCAGGCCAGGAAACCAAGAGGGAACAAGCCCAGGGGTATCCCAGGCAGGACCCCAGGGGCAGGTGAGATTTGGGGGCACCCCCCCAAGGGCTGCTGGGGGTCAGGAGCTGGCTGGGCACAGCAGGCTGTGGTGAGAGCAGCACTTCCTGAATCTGGGCTCCCCTTTCCTGACAACGGCAGTCCAGGGAGGGGGAAAAGGGGAAGGGAAAGGGGAGAGGGAAAAGGGAAGGGGAAGTGGGGAAAGGAAAGGAAAGGAAGGGGAGGGAAAGGGGAGGGGGGGAAAAAGGAAAGGGGATAGTGGGTGTGGAAATGGAAGGGGAGGAGGGCAGGGCAGGTGAGGGCCCGTCTCACCTGGCAGTAGGGTGGCAGCCCGGGGTCGTAGATCGCCGCCTGCAGCAGCCGCACCAGCAGGTCCTGCACCTGCCCGGCCCCACTGCCCACCCCCAGCAGCCCCTCCTGCAGCGCCCCCAGGGTGGGCACGTCCCGGGCAGGGTCCAAGCCCAGCACTTTGCCGTAGCTCTGCAGGAACTCCACAACTGTGAGGCAGTCGGAGAAGGCGTGGCTGGGCAGGACGAGCCCCGGGATGCGGGAGAAAGCTGGAAGGGGCTGTGGGGAAGCACAAGGAGGGGTCAGGGCCAGCTGTTGGCTCACTGGTTCACACCAGGCCAAGCCCCCCGGCCCAGCCCACCTGGTGGTCCCCCAGGCACATGTCCTCCGTGGGTTTCTTCATCTCCTCCAGGATGAGCTGCTGCCGCTGCCGCTCCTCCAGGCGCCGCTGGGTCACCTGCCCCTTGTCTGCCTTCCGAGCCCCCTTGCCCTTCTTCTCCTTGGGTCGAGACTTGTCCTTGCCCTTCTCTGGCTTCCCCTTCTTCTCCTTGGCCTGGGGACAGATCCCAGATGCATGGAGAGAAAAGAAAACAGGGGAAAATCCATCTCCAATTTCCAACTCCTTGCTCTCCCTTGTGCCCTTGTAGCCACAGACTCACCTTGGGCTTCTTCTTGGTCTCCTTGGCCCTGGGGGCTTTGGCCTCTTGCTTTTGCTTGTTCTTGGCCTGGCAAGGACAAGACCTGCTCAGGGACCCACTAACCCCCCTGCACAAGGGAAACCCCTACCCCAGACCCCAGAAGCCCAAGAGCCCACCCCAAGCCCCACACTCGCACCTTCCGCCTCATTTTCTTCTTGATTTTACTCATTTTCAGCTTGTCCTCGTCGCTGAGCACCTCTGTGGGAGCAGAAAGGGAGGGGAGGCATGAACCAGACACCGGGGTCCCACTGGGGCCAGGCTGCGAGGGGCTGTGCCAGCCCCCCCGAGCCAGTGGGGCCGGGCAGGGGGTACCTTGTGCTTCCAGCCTCTTCAGCAGCCGAGCGTCCGTCTTGCTCAGCAGATCCACCATCCTGACCTTGGGCGGGCGGCCCCGGCCGCGCTTGGTGGCCTGTGGCTCCTTGGGCTTGGCCTTCTCGGCGTTGCGGGGCCGCCCGCGCTTGCCCGTGATGGCCTGGATGCGCCCGGGGATCTCCTCGGGGCTCAGCCTCACCCACTGCACACCCTGCAGGGCCACGGGTCACGGTCACTGCACTGCACAGCGCGGGGCTGGGGGTGCCAGGGGGGCTCAGCTGCCCCCAGACCCACCTCTGGCGTGTCCCGCTCCTCATAGAAGTCTCCCACCGGCATCCGGGGGCTGAAGCTGAAGTGCTCGCGCCGGACGTCCTGCACCATGTTCCTGCTCAGGTACTGTTGGGGAGGAGGAGGAGGAGGAGGAGGAAGGCTGTGAGCTCTCAGCACTCTGGGCTCGCAGCCACCATCCATCAGCTGCAGTTGGGGGCTCTGGGAGGGACCCCAGGGCAGTCCCCCGGGGACTGTACCTTGATCACCTCCGGGAACTGCTTCATCCTCTTCCCACAGGGCCCGTAGTACCAGGTCTCGCCCTGCCAGCGGTGGTTCCCCTTCTTGATCCGAACCTCCCGCCTCCACCTGGGCACAGGGAGTGTCAGCCCGGGAATGGGGGCAGGACGGGGAGAGGATGGGGAGAGGGACGGGATGAGAAGGGGATGGAGACAGAAACAGGATGGAGAGAGGACAGTGCCTGGATGAGGGTGGCAGGAGGGGCAGTCCCACGTACCCGTGCTGCAGCGGGAAGCGCACCTCCTCCTGCGTGGCGATGCGCCGGCGAGGGACATCACCTGCAGAGAGGGGACAGGACGCTGGGCTGGGCCGTGCTGGTGGGTGAGGGGCACTCGGGGGGCACCCGGGGGGGCTCCTGGCCGTACCTGCCGCCGAGGTGCTCAGCGGAGCGGCCTCCTCGCTCTCTCCTTCTGGCGCGGCTGAAGTCTCCGGACAGCTGTCAGCAGCCTCTTCCTCCTCCTCCTCCTCCTCTTCCTCCTCCTCATCCTCCTCCGCAGACGGGGCTGGGGACTCGGGCTCCAGCGGAGGGTCGAGCTCCAGGGACCCCGACTCCCCCAGCCCCGCGTGGCTGCCGCTGTTCAGGTCCACGCTGCCATCTGTGGAGCCGGAGGGCAGGGAGGTCACCGGAGCCCTTCCTGCTCCGCCCAGGACACCGGGCAGCCCCCGCCTGTCCCGGGGGGAGCTGTGCATCCCCTCCCCGTGGGGTTCATGCGCTGGTACCAGCGCTGGCACACGGGGGGTCCCCGCTCTGCCCATGGGGTGACACCCCTGGCGTGGCGTGGGGGGCACCTGCTCTCTCTGCCCGTCCTGGGGTCATACGTACCGTGCAGGGTGGGCGAGTCGGGGCCGGCGAGCAGCGGGGCGGGCGGGGGGCTGGCGGGCAGCAGGCTGAAGGGGCCCGAGTGGAGCGGGGGGCTGGCGGTCAGGTCAGGGGGCTCCTCCAGGGACGACTTGTCGCTCACCAGCTGCGAGTCGTCCATGGTGTAGGGGTCGCCGGTGCCAGGGTCTGGGGAGAGGGGTGAGAGCCGGGGCTGGGGTCACACCGGCCCTCATCTCCGCTCCCGGGGGTGGGTGGGCTGGGGGGGTCTGGCCAAAAAGGCTCCGGCAGCAGAGGGGTTAATGGGGTTTGGGCCCCCCCTCCCCCCCAGCCCCGCCCCCTCCTCTGGGAAGCGGAGGAGCCCAAAATGGCCGTGGCGATGTTCACCAGCGCGGAAGTTCAGGCGCTGAGTAACAGCCTCGTCACGGAGCTGGGAAGGCCGGGAAGGGAGGCAGGGAAGGCCGGGAGCGCGGCGCGGGAGGGACGCGGGCCCGCCCCTGCCTGCCGGGGGAGGCCATGGCCATCCCCTCCTGCCACGGCCATCGCCTCCTCCGCGGCCACAGCCACAGCCACAGCCACGGCCACAGCCACGGCCACAGCCACAGCCACGGCCACAGCCACCCGCACCGAGGCCACCGAGAGGGGCCGGCGCCGCTCCCCGGGCACCGCGGCCAAGGGAACGGCCGTGCCCCGCGGTCCTGCCCACCGCGGCCCTGACACCGCGTCCCCGACGCCCCCCTACCTCTGGCCAGGGACTCGAAGGGCTCCAGGGCGTCCTCGCTGAGGATGTGGGAATCCTCCAGGCGCGGGGCGATGGGCGATGCGCCCCCCAGGCACCCACTGCCCGCGCCGGGCGCCCGCACCGGCCCCTCCTGCCCCAGCGGCACCGCGCCAGCCACAGCCCCGTTGTAGCTGCACATCTTCAGGTCTGAAGGGGAAAACGGACCGAAAACGGAGCCTGAGGCAGCGGGACGTGACAGGGAAGGGGCTGGGGCATCCCCAGCATAAGCCATCACCGTCCCCCACACCGGGATACCCAGCCCACCCATGGCACTGGCTGGTGACACCACGGGTTGTGCCTGGCCGGGTTTAGCAAGATCCCAACACCAATTCCAAGCTGCGATGGGCCAAATCCCTCCGGGAGCATGGGGCAGGTGGGTCAGAGGGGCTGGGACTCCCTGGGGAATGCAATGCCCGGCTCAGCTGCCTGCCATGGCCACAGCAGCACATCCCAGAGCGCTCCTACCTGGCTGTGCCTCCTCCAGCTCCCGGCTGCCCACCAGCCCACCCCCGTTCTCCGCGATGGCATTGGGGATCTCTTTGGCTGCGCCGCCGGCGTCTCCCTGGCCGGGGTCCGGCTCCTCCGGGGGCAGCGGGAAGGGCTGCGTGCCAGAGCCCAGCATGGGCGAGGGCTGACCCGCCGCGTAGAAACCCTCGGGCCCGTTCTGCATCAGCTCAAAGCTCTGGTCGTGGAAGGAGTCGTAAAGCTCCTGCGAGTCGAAGTTCAGCCCCATGGGCCCGGCCGTGCCGTTGCCCCAGAACTCCTGGCCGGCCGCCCGCAGGTTGGGGCCATGGCCGGGGGACGCCGGCCGGGACCCCCCGGCCACGCCGTTGAGTGGGAACTGTCCGAGGGCGGGCGGCCCCCCGTCCTTGAGGCCGCCGGCGGGTGCGTAGGGCGTGTAGTCCCAGAGGCAGTCGTAGGAGTGGAGGGGTTGGGAGCCGGCGGGCGCCGAGCCGGGCGGGAATGTCCCTGAAGTTCCGGGGTGCGATACAGTAGAGAAGCCATTGACATTCATGCCCCCGTTCAGACCTGGGAGGGGGCAGAGGGACAGCGGGGTCAGTGGCGGGGGGAATCTCTCGGCATCAGGCTCTGCCCGTGGTGGGCGAGAGGGCTGAGGATGGACAAACAACCTGCCAACCCCCTGCCCAGCTGATGCCCCCCGTGCCTGGACGGAGCCCGGGGGTTGCACGGTCCCCGTTGGCCAAACCGGCTGTGCCACAGGCTCTGCCGGCACCGGGCCGAGCGCCGCAGGACGCCGGGGATTAGCCGAGCTCTTGGCAGGGCTGTGCCGGATCAGCTGACCGGCCAAATCCACGCACAGACCCTGTGCCGGCGCGGCTGCTTTTCTAGGCCAAGGCAATGGCGGGCACGCACAGACCCCGGCCCTGGCCCCAGGCACGGGAGATGCTGCAGCTCCTCCATCCCCACGGACCCCCCATCCCCTCAATCCCCATGGACCCCCCATCCCCACAGCCCCTCCATCCCCACAGCCCCTCCATCCCCACAGACCCCCCATCCCCTCCATCCCCACAGCCCCTCCATCCCTGCAGCCCCTCCATCCCTACAGCCCCTCTGTCCCCTCAGCCCCTCCATCCTCACAGCCCCTCCATCCCCATCCCCACAGGGTGACTTACTTTTCCCTTGTGGGGGGAAGCCGAGTGGGGAGCTGTGGGCGAAGGGGGTGTCCCCTGAGGCAGGCGTGGGTTTCGGTCCTGAGGCAGCGGGTGTGGAGGAAAGGCCAGTGAAGTTAAAATGGTTGTTTGTTTCCATTTCTGCATAGAGCACAAGATGCACCAGGGTCAGTCACTGGCAAGGACTAGTGCTGCCAGCGTGGTGACCACCCAGCCCTGCCAACCACTGCCAGGGCCACAGGAGCATGGGGACCCTCCGTTCCTGCTCCCTGCTGTCTCCCAGCCCAGAGCTCAAGGGCTTGGGAGGATGAGGAGTGACACTGAAGCCCCCCAGGACTGCAGAGGCCCTCACAGGCCCCTGGCACAGGGAGATGCTGCCTGTGCCATGCTGGCCCAGGCCCTGCCACCTTGGCTGGATGAGCTGCCACCCGTGTGAGCACAGCTTGTCACTGCGCTACGGTGTCCCCAGGGATGGCCATCACCAAGATGTGATCACTGTGTGCCACCTGCCTGCATCAAACTCAGGCGCTTGGCTCATTGGTGCTGCCATCCCAGGGGGGCTCCCAGCCAAGGACCCATGGGGACCCCCAAGAGCAACTAAGTGCCCCTGCGGGGTCCCAGGACAGCCCAGAGCTCCTGGCACAGGAATGACTCTGTGGTGTCCCCACCACCGCCATCCCCATCCATCTGGAGGGGACCCCACACCCCCTGCCCCAGGCACAGCTCCAGGATCTGAGGCTGGATCCCAGCTGGGAACAAGGACAAGCTGGAGCCCCAGTGCAGGGATGGGCAGGAGCCTGGTGACCTTCACCACCCAGGAACAGCAAACGCTCCCTCAAACCAGAGCCCACCAGGAGGGCTCTGGGTGGGTCCAGCTCCACGATGGCACAGCCCGAGGGGAGCCGAGGCCCTGTGAGCCCAGCTGGGAGATGCTGGCAGGGACCCCCAGGGGCACCTCTGGGGCTGCCATCGCCGGCACCTCCTGGCTGTGCCGCGCTCACCAAACCTGCTGCCGGCCTCTCCGGAAGGGCCGAGGCTGCCGCGCTCGGCAGATGCTGCACTTCAGCAGCAGCTCGTGGCACGGCCCGTGTCGAAACCCCAATTTCATCACACCCTCGCCCGCCTCGGCTGGTGCCCTGGCAGGGGCTGGAGGGGCCACCGAGCCTTGGCCGGGGCCACCGGTGATTCACCAGCCAGAGAAACCCGTATGGGCGGTGACGCAGCCGCTGCCACACGCACACCTCGCTGCCGGACAACCCGGGATGGCCCGAGACACGGGTGGGGGGCTGGCCTTGCCCTGACCCCGGCGGGGCGACCCCGGCTGGCGTGGGGACAGCGGCCACGGTGGGGCTGGATAAGGAAAAGCCTTTCTGGTCCCACCCCGCATGTGATGCGCCGGCCGGGAACGAGCCGGAGGCTTTGGAGGTCAGAGGAGGCGGCAAAGGGACATGCCGGAACTGGGCAGGTGGTGGCTGCAGGTCAGCACCACAGACTGGGATGGACTGGAGACACACCGGTGCGGGGAGGGGGCCAGGAAGAAATAAAAGCCGGGAAGAGGGAATCTTGCCTGTGCTCCGGGGACACCCCAGGCCCTGAGGATGCCGGAGCCACCTCTGGCATTGCTGGGAGCTCAGCCAGCACCAAGTGCCGTGTGGCCACCCATGGCCATCCGTGGTCATACATGGCCACCCATGGCCATCAGTGGCCTCCCACGCAGGCAGGGGCTCCTCGGCCCCGCTCCCCCCGCACATCACCGAGTGCGGAGCCAAAACTGGGCCACGGCGTGAAACCGGAGCCAGGCGGGGTGAGGAGGGCGAGAGGGGCAGGAGGCTCGGGGTGGCAGCACCGCGGGGGTGACGGTGACGGGGTGATGGGGGGGTGATGACCCCAGGGCTGACCCCCCCCCCGGCTCCCACCAGCCCCTGGGACCCCGGTGGGGACACGGGGGGTGCCAGGTCTGTCCCTGCGAGCGGGGCTGGGGGGCACCGAGCCCCGGGCTGGGGGGCTGCCGGTGCCATGGAGCCGGTGCCATGCCCTGGGCAGGGGGCTCGGCCCCCTCCCCCGGCCCGGTGGCACCGGGAGGCCCCGGGAGCGTGACGCGACCTGATTAAAAAAGGACGTTTCAAAAACAACGAGACGCAACAACCGGGCTGCCATTTCCCGGCCACTTCCTGCGGGGACGGACACGGGGGACACGGGGGGACACGGGATCGACCCCCTCCCCACGACCACCATCCCCCGTTCGCTGCGGCGACGACGCCCCCCCGCCCCCCGCGCCGGGTCCCGGGGGATGGGGGGGCTCCCGGTCCCGGTGGGTGCGGGGAAGGAGGGGGGCTCCCGGTGCCGGGGGGGACACACGAAGGGGCGGTGAGGGAGGGGAGGGGGCTCCCCGAGACCTCCGGAATGGGGATGCGGAGGGGGAACCGCACCGGCCCCCGGGGCTCCCCCGGAGGCTCCGGGCCCCTTTGGCCGCCGGCCCGGGAGGGGAGCGCGGGGGTCTCCGGGAGCCGGTAACGGGGCGTGTGGGGGGGGGGGCAGGGCACGG
>JAWWEU010000005.1:31194609-31299485 GCA_035583155.1 Acropternis orthonyx | reverse complement strand
GGGGGGCCGGGGGAGAGCAGCCCCCAGGAAATCAAGTAAGCACCCTCTCCTGGGGGGATCCAACCACCTGCCACAAAAAGTAGTAAAAAACTCAACATGAAAATATGGTCCTAATAGAAAAATCTCTGGCTTAGTATATTGTTACATTTAATTTGCTAAATTTGAAGAGTTCGGGCAGTCTTTACACAGCTGTTGTATGAACAGATACATGTCAGTTACTGATAATGGACCTCATTCCCTCTCCAGAATCCTCCCATTGACACCAGATGTTATGCTATCCCCAGAATTTTGGTAAAATTTCGCAGCTTTATGATTGTCCATCTCAGGCTTACAGTGAGAGAAAATCCCTGTCCTGCTGAGGGGAAAGGAGCTGAGCAGCAATACTGGACAAGGACACTATTTTCAGAATACAGCATTCATTTTCCTCCTGCTGTAAGACATTCCAAACATTTTTTTTCTTTTTTTGCTCTCCATACATAAACCAAATCAGTAGCTGTTTCGAACTAAACCACATCTTTGCTTTGCTGATTTATCAGAATTTTGTTATCATTTTCCTCAAGGGGACTTTTCAGTCATTAATCACTGTCAGCAGGAAACCTCAGCAAATCTGAATGCCTGTCCATTGCCTGCCTTCCATCCACGTACTGCACCATCATTTTTGCTCTCCCTTCTCTGGTGCCTATGTATAATCAAAGGAGAAACCAGAGAAAGGGAAGAGCAGTGAGATGGGAAAAAAAGGACCTATGTTGTCGTGCTCAAATCAGCTTTGGTCTTGAATAATTTAAGTGTCCATACTTTAACGTTCACAACTCCCAAAGCTGCTGGTAAAGGCATTTGTCCTATCTTCCACTAAATTCCTGGAAATTTTCTTCTCCCTTTGAGGAACCCTCTTTTCCCTCTTATTTTCCTACCTCTTTGATGGATAGTAAAGCAATCTGAAAGGTGAAAGTCTCCTTTTCCTCTCAGCTATGCCAGCTTCTCCATTCATTTTCTAGGATCCTGCACAAGTGACTTCACTCCCTTTTGAAGTTTGTATTGCTGATTTTAAACTACAAGACTCAGAAGGAATGAATGAACCTCAGAGTCAAAGCTTGCCACAGCCCTCATTTAAGAAAAGATCCTAGCTCCTACTATACCTTGTTTATCAAGAAGTTTCAGAATGGAGGAGGCAATCAAATGAGAAATCATAAAAAAAGGTCTTAAAATAAAGGTGCAGGCATTCCACTGCAGTTTTTTAAAAGACCAAACTACACAGTTCCTCCAAAGAACAACAGTTTTGTTTTCTGAAGAGGTTGGCTGAAGAAATACAGTAAAGGAAGAGATTAAAACGCACAAATGCTTGCACCAATTATGGAAAAGTTTTTACCTTTTTTAGCAGTTTCTCATTTCTCAGTTTTTCACATACTATTGCCACTTCTGAACTTCGTGGTTCAAGCACTGAATTTGCTGTCAGCTTTCCTAAATTTCTCAACAATACAGAAATGGACATCTCCTTCAGCAATGCCTTCCAAACCTGTGGTCAAAGAAAGAGAAAGGAAAATCAAAAAATGAGATTCCCAAACTACAAGAACTGACATCTGTATATTCAACAAGAATATTTTAAAATAAATGTACAAATTAGATATAAATCTTAATTATTTTAAACTAGCTATTTGGACAAACAACTTCAAAAACAGCATAAGGGCTACTTTTTAAAGAATCTAGACTTAAGACTCTGAAAAGCATTACCCTAAAGAGAATTCAAAGCTAATGAAATTTACCCACCTCTTTAGATTTCAGGTGGTTTGTCAGGAGATGTTCTCGAACTAGACCATATTCCTCTATCAAATGAATAACTTCCAATTCATCTTTTGTGCGTTTTACTTTCTCCACGGACTCCAGATACTTCAAGAGCTTTTCAGTCTCAGCAGAAACTGCTTTCTCTTTATAAGCTTCTTGGACATCTTTCCACCCCTTGGTAATATATTTAGTGACTATAACAATTCCTGTTGAAAAAAGAAAGCATTTTTTCCAGCAGGATTACGGTCTGTATACTGGTATTTATCACTCTAGCAAGCCAACGAGTTAGCAGGTTTCATTCTCAGACCTGCCAAACACCTATTAAAAAGGTCAGACACACACAACTTAGAGCATATTTTTAATCACTGTATTATTCTCCTTAGAAGGAGCCTAATATCTTTACCAGGTTGCCCAGAGAAGTTGTAGATGCGCCATCCCTGGAAGCGTTCAAGGCCAGGCTGGATGGGGCTCTGAGAAACCTGGTCTAGTGGAAGGAACTCCCATCCCATGGAAGGGGGTTGGAACAAGATGATCTTTAAGGTCCCTTCCAACTCAGTCCGTTCTATGACTCTTATCATTTGAAACCAACAGATCTTACCAAATAACCAAAAAGTGTTATTTCATCATTTGTAAGCAAATAAGAACAAAATGAGGGAATTGTTTTTCTCTTGACATATGGACGAAAAACAAACAAACTCTGTTTATCTTGAAGATAAACAGGTCAGTTTCTGATATGAACACTCGCACTTTTAAGACGCACTTTACAGGATATCCTCACTAAGAATTCATCTACAATGGTACTTGGGTTTCTACCGTAAATATAAAAGGTTTAAAATTACAGTATTTTCAGGTAAGTAAAAATTTATTACCTTCACTGGCAGGTTTTAGGTGGGACAACCTCAGAAGATCTTTATGAGACCAACCACTTCTTTGCTTATATTTTGTAACTGCTAAAGCAAGAGCCATGCCATTCTTTCCATTGTACCAATCTGCAACAGCTTTCCTCAGTGCACGGCCCCACATGCCACATTTCATGCCCTCCTTCAGATCTTTTTTAAACTGGATGAAAGTAAAGAGATGGGTTGGTATGCAACACACCTCAGGAACAGCTTTAAATGCTGCTTGTTTCGTTTTCACATCAGAACACTGTGAGCAAACTGCGAGGGCAAAAAGCAGGGGGTCCTGCTTTGCTGCTCTGCCCTCTTGACTAAAGGCTTTTATTTCTTCAACAACTTCACAACCCCTGCCCTCTTCAATCAGTCTTAATAAGGCTTCTGCATTTTCATAGCTCAGCTTCTGCTCCTTGATATGGTAAGTACCACCCTCTGAGCCGAAGCACAAGAAGCGCCGCAGACGGTTGGTGTCGGTGACATTCCACACATCACTGCCTTCGGAGCTTGGCACCTGCTTCTCGCTCGGGCCAGGCACTTGGCTCTCCTCCTCCTCCATAGTTCAGAATTCCAAGAGGTCTGTTAAAAGAATAATAAATTTTATAAAGAATTACTGCAAAAACCTGATGACTACTCTTTTATCGCTCTTTGGCAAAGCAAATGTATCTTGTCTGCACACTTGTACTTTTTCCTTCATAAATTTAATTGGAGTATACTCCAAGTGTGCAACAATACACATCTTTTGAGGAAAATAAACCAAAAAATCTCCAAATTACAATAGTGACAAACATATTTTCTTTCAACAAACTTAAAAATTACTTAACCCCAGTAAGTGGCACACAAAAAACATTTATGGTGTTAAAGCCTTTTGCCACTAATACATTACATCACTTTCTTAGGTAGATTTTTGGATTGCAGACTAAATGGTTCAAAACTCAGATCTCGCCCTACTCTATTTTGCTGAAGATTTGCTAATCTAGACCAACTGGAGAAAAATGAGGCTAAAATAAGGAACTAAAACATTGAAAATCTGTTTAGTCAGAAGACTTTGTGAGAATTTATACATGGTAGGTTTCAGTGAGGCTTAGACAACAGCTTTTTAACAACTGAGTAGCTCAAGAACAACTTATCTTTGCTACAGGCACAAATAGTCTGCTGTTCCGAGTGAGATCCAAGAAAACACAAATTCTGTATTGTTTTACAGCAGAAAAATTCACAGTATCTCAGGTCTTTATACATTCCTGAGTTGCAAGAGAGTTCAGCTGTAATATTTGTAGGCAACATCACTGCTCCTACTTGAAGAACAACCCGCAAGGTAAATTCAAGCCATGACATTCAAAATTAAGTAAATGCAGGTGAAATGAAATCAGAGGGGTAAGAGTAAGAAAATTCATCATCATTACTGTCTCCAAAGCATTAACAGCACAACAAAACATTTATTTCTCTCAGTTCTCACCAGAGAATAACAAGACATTAAATAGCACCAAGAGCTCCTACTAAAAAAAGGCAGCACAAATAATCCACTCCATCAAACTGCATATAGGTCTTAAAATACACAGAGACTGAAGTCTGAGCACACACAAATGACTTTTCTACAAAAGCTTCTAAACAATTTTTAAGTATTGCAAATACTTTTGACATGCTTGTTCAGATACTGAAGATAAATAAAAGCCATTCTGCCTCATTTACCAGGATAAGCTAAACAAATAAATGTGACTAACATAGAGGGGGTTTTTTCCCCCCAGTTTAGGTAAGCAACACTTTGGTTTACAAACTACTTCCCTACTTCCTCTTTCTACAAAGAATTTCCCTTTCTCTGCAAGTGACTAAAAATGCACCTTTCCTGTTTTTGCACATCTGCACTGATCTGCATCCAGAAATAAATAATCATCATCCTGTTACATTCTACATACTGCTAAAATCATAAAAATAGAAGCCATACGCTGACATCCGGTTTAAAAAAGCATGTTTCAGCTAGACATTAACTAAGAAATATCTCTCATTGTATCATTCAGAGTATCAGTGCTCAGCTATTTTTCTTAGTGTTTAAATTATATATGGTTCCTGCCAAACCTATTTAAATAGACATCATGGTTGAGCCAACTCTTTCACTGACATCAGAAGCATGCAAATACACTGAAAATAACAAGGGTGGCATTCTCGATGCACAAATCCCGTATCAGTGCCTTTTAGGGTCTAGATGCATTTATTTCAATGCACTTCAGTTAGCTGATTTCATTAAACAGTAGGTAATGTTTCATAATAAACATACAAAACACACACAAAAAAACTCAGAAATCATAGTAGGCATCCACTAGTCTATTTATGATGAAAAAGACAGAACATGAATACCAAAAAAATACCATTATCTTGAATGAAAAATAGAAGCATAAAAGATCACGCATGAATAATGAGATCTCCATGTATATGAAATATTGAATAACTTCTTGCTGTATCTTTCATACCCCTGCTAAAATAAATACTACTACATTAAAATGAGACAAATGAGAAAACTCTTTTCAGTCCCCTATGGATTGTCAAGACTTAAAGTGAACTGGAAGAACCATGTTTTCAGTTAAAAGAAACATCTCACTTTGCCAATGATATTAAGAAATACATGCACTACTTGGAATATTCTGTAGTTTTTTCCTAATTTATCCATTTGCGCACAGGTTCCATCTGATATGCCAACTTTATTTTAAAATTTTCACTTGGAGAGTCTCACTACTCCTCATACACTTAGTTTTCTAGTCACTAATAAAAATTAGCTGCCATCATCATCACCACTCTGAGAAGGAGAACAAACCTAAAAATTACACCATTCCTCAAATTAAAAATAGTATTTATCTGATTAGAAATCTAGATTTATTTGTAAAACACTGTGACACAAGATAAGTATTTCCATCAAAGGTATCATCCTGAAAGGCAAATAGTTCACTTCTCCATTGTCATGTGTAAACATGCAGTGTGATTTCAACTGCATTCTATTAAAGAAGTTTAGAGCTATCCATCAGAGAAAAAAATTCTCCTCCTGCTGCACTTCTCATGTTTCAAACCAACATAATCATTTAGATCCTAACACAAACTGTAAATTCTTTAAAAATTACCTTTAAAATCTGCAATTTATACCACTACTAAACAGTCACACTGAAAGCATCAAATTGACACTTTGCCAGGAACTACTGGAAAAGCACTTACTCACTGTTGAGCTATTCAAGTCATGTTGGCCATTTATAAGTCTGTTTTATATTTTAACCTCACAAGTTCTCAAAGCTATTCCCTCCCTTGGACCAGTCCCTCTCCTCTGCCCAGACCTCAAGCTTATTTCCTCCTTTAACACCTGTACAACAGACAACTCAGCCTCACAGACAGAAAAATGCAAATACTCACTTAACTTATGCTCCACCATAACTCTACTCTTTACCTGCTGAGCTGCAGCAGAGAACTTGAATTTCCAGCACTCATGGAAGATTTATCAGTGATATTCTATCTCTATAATTTTTGAGCTACTGGGATGCAGGCAACAATGTGAAAAGCCTTAAAAGTCACAGACTAAGTATTTTATAACAAAAATTGCTGAACTAAACTCCATAGTTGCTCGCCAGTATTAAAAAAGGAGAAAAACCCACTACATTCCAACCATCATTTGAAAGTAAAATACGGCTTTGACTGCTCTGAAACACTCTAGACCGCACTTATATGTCTTGATTGGTAACTCAGTATCTTTATGCTGCTGTTCCATAGTATAAGTGAGTTCTGTAAGTTGGCCTCTGTTAATTTCTATTACAGTTTGCCGTGATTTTTGCGCTAAGAAATAAAATGTCTTACACTACAAGTTTCAGGTACATATGAAAAAACCACATAAAGCACAAAGCATGAACAGAACTATAGGTTCTAACTGGAGCTCTTCAATTTAACTGCTGTGTTAACAATGATGAATCAAAGTCCGTTGAAAACCGGTGGAATTAAGCTTTGAAAAAGCCAGATCATTCAAAAAAAAAAAAACAAAAAAAAAAAACACCCCACCCTGAAATTTTAAAGACAATACTTCAAAACCATATATGCTTCGTTCCACAAGAAAACTGCATTCTCCCACTCTGCTCTCAAAATTGAACAGGAGATGATAGATAATGTCTTCTGGTTCACTGAGCAGAGAGACTAAAACCATCGCACCAAATTACGGTGATAACAAGCCAGGACTGTGCCACAGCACAGCTCTAATAACACAGTCCTCGTACTTCTGACAATAAACACCTCGGCGAGAACGCCAGGAGACACTTCCCAGGTCACCAATGGAGCGATGCACGACTGTATGGATCACACACCGGCTCACACACTTCTGCAAAACCTGCCAGAATCCGCCTGTCTGGGAAGCGCACTGACCGCGGGGCAAAGGCAGCTTAGCCTACGTAGGAGAGAATCAGGAGGCAGGAGCACCTAAAGCCGATCCGGGCGCAGCTGTCAGTTCCTATAAAGGCGATAACCCCGCGAGTCGGGGCAGCGGCGCAGCCGGAGGGGCACGCCCGGCCCTGCTCCCGGTGCCCGCCGGGGTTGCCCCTGCGGCCTCCCCGCCCTCCCCCCGGGCCGCACACGGAGCCCTCGCCCCGCTCCCCCCCGGGCCTCGCCACTCGCCTGCGGTACCGGGGCCGATGTGCGGGGGCCGCTGCCGGGGGGCGGGCAGGGCTGTCCCGCTCCGGGCGCCGCAGCTCCGCGTCTGCCGCTCCGCCCCGCCCGCCGCGCCCCCACAGCATCGCCGGGACCCGGATGGGGCCGCGCCCCCCGCGCGGGGCCCGGATGGGGTCGCTCTCCGGCCCGGCCCCGCTCCCCGACGCGGCGCCCGCGGCTCCCACCGCCCGGCCCGGACTGGAGCAGAGCGGACACCCCCGGGCTGCCGAGCCGAGCCGTGCGGGGTGCAGTGCGATGCGGTCCCCCCGCGGGCCGGGCGGGGCCGGGGCCACCGCGGCTGCCCCGGATCCAGTCGCGGGGGCCGCTTCCTGCAGCCGCCCCGCCTCTGCATGGCGCGGGTCTTGCCGGGAAGGGAGCGGCGCGGGGCGGCAGCGCGGCCTGGGTGGCGGCGGCGGGGCCGCCATGTCCGGGGGCAGCAGCGCCGGCGAGTGGTGCCTCATGGAGAGCGACCCGGGCGTCTTCACCGAGCTCATCAAGGGCTTCGGTGAGGGCCGGCTGGCCGGGCGGCGGCGGCGGCTCCGCGGGGCTGTTCGGGGCGGCTGCGGTGCCGTGGCGGGGAGCGCGCCGGGGCTCGGGGCGGCTCGGCCGCCTCAGCGGGGCCGGGGTGGGGGGACGAGCCGTGCCCCGGGACCGCCGGCGGTGCCCCCTCCCCGGGTCCGGCGGTGCCCCCAGCCCAGTGGCCGGCCCCGGCCCGGGGCACGTGTAGCGCTGTTGCCGGAGAGCCCGGGGGGGCGCGCCGCGTGGGATCACAGGATAATTGTGTTGGGAGGGACCTCCCGGGTCACCGAGTCCAGCTGGTGACCGGACACCGCTGTGCCGACTGGACCGTGGCACTGAGGGCTGTGTCCAGCCCTGCCTTGAACCCCTCCAGGGACGGTGACTTCACCACCTCCCTGGGCAGCCCGTTCCGATGTCTGAGTACTCTTTCTGTGAATAAATTCCTCAACATGCCCAGCCTGAACTTTTCCTGGCCAGGCTTTAAGACTGTTGTCTCCTCTCGTCGGCAGTTGCCTGGAAGAATGGGGGAAACAAGCTCCCCAGACTGAGCTGTGAGGCTTGGCTTTGGGCTGGGCTGCTTGGGCGTAGGGAATAGTACATTCTGTGTTGAGTTGCGTTTAAAGCCTATGTCGATACTGTGAGTATATGGCTATAGTGGCAGATAAGTCTACACAAGATTTTGGCCAAAGAAGCAAAATAATTTTATGCTGGGTTACATTGATTCATAGTTTCTGCCGTGTCTTTTTCTCGGGTCCAGACATGCTGCTGCTTTTTGTTTAACTAATAGATTAATCTTCTACATGCTAAGTATTGGACCTTTTGGGTTCTGTCTTAGGCAAATGTCTTGCTTGAGCATATTGTTTATGGTATTTTCAGTCTGCTATCATGCGTCTTTTTCTGGAGATATATGTTTTAAGTTCAGCTTTGGATTTGCTGATAATGTCTTTGAAAACAGTGTTGTTTTCAGTTGAGCAAAGGACATGAGGTGACCAAAGATATTTTAATCTCCTCTGCTTCTTTTTGAAATGCAAACCCATAAACAGACTTACCCATAACTTGGATATACAAGTTGTAAATGTAACGTGTCTTCTTTCGTATGTCTTTCTATACCAGCTGCATCCCTTTTTAAATGAGTTAGTTGAAGAAACCTGTATTTTTCCTTGTTTCAGGCTGTAGAGGAGCACAAGTTGAAGAAATATGGAGTTTGGAACCAGAGAACTTTGAAAAATTGAAGTAAGGCACATGGTTTTTATTTGCCTTAGTCTAAACTCACTGAAAGAGTGTGTACTAGACTCAGGTGTGTGTTTGGTAGGTCTGTTGTTTGGGGCTTTTTGTGTTTTTTCGTTCAGTTTTCACAGAAGTTGATTAGGATTTTGCTTTAATGGAATACTTGGCAATTAAATTGCTTTTTATTAATGTGTTGATACTTAATCTGGTTTTTCTGCATTTTGAAAGAGATGCTAGTAGTGGCTAGAGTATGGAAATAGATTTTTAATGATTTTGCCATTAGCTTGCACTGTATCTTTTAACAAATCCTTTGCCAAGTTTCTTTTCCTTGCTTTATCTCCCTTTCTTTCTCACATAAAATGATAGTGCTTCTCCTCACAAAAATAGATTACTTTACTGTACTTATATGCCTTTGTAACTTGTGTTTCCTGCAGAACCACTTCCATATGTATGCAAAGGCAAATAGGCTTATTATAACTGACAGTGACTGATGTGATGTAGAACAGGTCTGCCCTCGTTAGGCAACGTTAATTCTTTCACCATTTTGTCCATGGTGTGTTGTTATCAATGTTCGCATACAGGATTTTAAGAGGCAAATGTCATCTAACCTGCACTGTACTCCTGTATCCTGTGCATATGCAGCAGGAAGCCTGAATGGTCTTCTGTCTAATTAAAAGATCACATCTGAAAATTTCAGTGCAAGTTCCCTATGAAAGAACAGAATTGCCGTATTAGCATACAGTTAAATTACAGTAGAGATTTTTGGATTTGATACTTTTTATCAATACAGGTGACTGTTTTTCTATCAATTTTGTTTTTCAGGCCAGTGCATGGGCTGATTTTTCTCTTCAAATGGCAGCCTGGAGAGGAACCAGCGGGTTCTGTTGTTCAGGATTCCAGACTGGATACAATATTTTTTGCCAAGCAGGTATTTCAAGTTCAGTCTTTTCCTTAAATATATGATGAATCATAGCTTTAATACTGAAAAATAAGCCATCTCTTTGTTAATATGAATACAAAGATTAACATTTTCCAAGGTGAAATGATTTCAACAAATTCTTGAGAGTAAGATCTGTGTATTGAAAGGTGATTAACAAAGCAAATTAGTTAGGTCTGTTAAGTTTGACAAAAACATTGGCTATGGAAGAGTAAAGCTCATATGTATTGGGCAGCCCACACAGTAGTTCACTCTTCTGTGCAATCAATAATGACTTGGTAAACATTCTCAGCAGAATGAGCAAATTATTCTTTTGAAACCACTTTCAACAACTCCTTGAAAGAAATGTTATTTTGGTCCTGTTTTTATTTCTTGGGTTTCTCAAATGCTCTGCAGCTGGGGCAGTGTGACTCTGGGATAATACTTTCCTTTAAGGGTTTGCAGACCATTTTGGCATGCAAGTTTAAAGTATTTAAATCAGAAAGGTGAGTTTAAATTCGAAATTACAGGAAAATTTGGTTTACTGATGTAAGCCACTGTATTTTATTAAATACTGAATAGTACTGAAATTCTGTGTAAACACTGACAGACTGCTGTATGTGTGTGTGGTTTGCAAGCAAGAAAAGCAAGAGAAAATAACCAGAATGAAAGTAGGAGTATTTAATAAATGATTTTAGATATTTTTCAAGATGTGCTTCTGAAACAGTGATAAATGTAACAGTCTAAACATGAAATGTAACCCTATGTGTGTTAAACACGAAATATTCATACCGAAGGGCAAAATACTAGGCTTTCTATGAAGACTGTTACATAGGCTAGTTGTTGAAGGTTTTTTTTCGTTTGGTTGAGGTTTTATGTTGTTTTATTTTCCACCACAAATACAGACTTGTTTTGTGTGTGAATTTCAGAATGTGAAAAAATCTCTGCAGATTTGCAGCTGAAAGTATAGAAATGTGGAAAACCATGGAAATAGCTGTCCTGGCCACTCTGTGCCTGTGCTTCTGTTGTGTTTCTTTTATCATCACCTTACTGTTCCATGCTGTTGGGGATGACTTCATTCCTTGGTCTTTTTTAATGCGGATTTTTTTTCATTCTTCCCCTGCTGCAGCTCTTGAGTTCTGCCAAGCACTGCCCACCATTTTTGATACAGTGATCAGCAGTGGTGTGCCAAATGTCTTTATATAGTTTGCTCTCTCTGATAGACATGGGTTTAAGTTGTGATATCTATCCAGTCAAACATATTCTTAGCGATCATACAGAACAGCCATGATGCAAAGAACCTCAGGGAAAATCCTTGGTATAACTCTCAAAGGGTAGTTATGTGGCAGGAGGAGATGACTCTGAGAGGAGTCTAGAGAGGGATTTTTTGGTTTTGGGCTTTCTTTTGGTTTGGGGTTTTTTTTTTTTCGGATGAAGGTAAATCTTCCCTCCTTCAGGGGATTTAATTTCTTGTTTCCTGTCAGTAGTTGATGTTCTCCCTGAATTGCTGTTCTTGTGAGTGCTGAAAACCTTGAAAGAATTTGTCTGCTTGCTCTGCTTCTTTTGTGTTTTCCCCCCTCTTCACTTCCCTTTTTTCAAGTTGGACACTGTGTTTAAAAGCAAGTAGCAAAGAGGATCTTTCTTGAGCTTTGAGATTGCAGAATGCGCATCAAAAAATTTGGATAATGCTAGACTTGATAACAAAACCCACAAAACGCAAGGCTAACAGGAAAGTCTTTGTTTTGTAGCTTGCTTTGAAACTGTCTTTGATATTTTGATGTTTTCTTAAGCTTGAAACATCTCGGTAGAGGTGTAGGAACTTGGTAATCTTTTGCTTCCTTCACCTTGCTGCCTTTAAGGAGGTTGTGCTGGAATGACTCTTAATTTTAGCATGGAAAACAATTTCTAGAAATGTTGACTCTTAAAATAGCAGTACCTAGTTATGCCACTTGATGGCGTGGAATAGATGTTTGAAAAGTAATTTGCAAGAAGTTTAAAATAAGTATTTTTTTTTTGTGTGTTTGAATTTGTCTGTCAAGTGCAGTGGCTTAGCAAAATCAAAAATCCCTTGTAGACATATATGTGCTTGTGTTTCATATCAGTTCAGTTTTGTCTGGATTGAGGTATTGTGACTGAACTGGTGAAATAGGTATGAAGAAATTAGTGTTACAAGTCAACAGATAAATGAAAGAAACTGTTTTGGATATTTCGGAGGCATCTGTATTACCAGTTTAGCTCTAATGACTTTCTCTTCAAAGAATACTGACTTTGGTTAGAGATTAAACTTGACAAGCAGTGTTTTGAGGACGTGTTTTTTCTTGAGTGGCTGTCTGATCTGATGATGAGAGCAGGATGCCTTGGTCCTCTCAACCTGTCTCCTTTCAGCACCATGGTTCTGTTCCACTCTTGCAATGGCTCAGCTGCTTATTGAAGCTGCTTGTGTGAACCACTGCAGCTCATCAGCCAGCAGCATTTTGTGGATGCTGTGTGCGTATTTTCTGGGCTGGTCTCCTGCTGTATTATGAGATGTGTTTGTGCAGTGAGTCTGTGCATAACAGGTAAGTGAGAGCGAACAGGAGTTTCTTTGTGGTAGTGCTGAGGTGGTTGCGTTTCTCGAGATCTTAGTCTATGAATCCTTGAGTCACTCAGGAACACAAAGGAAGATGAGCATTAATACTGAATATTTTTATTATGAAAGAGCAAGTCCTCCCAGCCTCTGTGCAACTGGGCTTATGTGCTTTTTTGGTTTTCTCTGTGTATGCTTTAAGCCAAATTGTGGCTTTGAGGGTTTTTCAAGAAGACTTTTTTCTTCACTATGAAAGTGATGATGCAAAATAACATTGTGTTCATTTGTAGGCTCGAATTCCAGAACAAACAGATTTGTTAAGAACATTTGTTATAACAATTAAGGTTATTGATCTGTTGATGTATCTTGAAAACTGACATGACAATGGAGCCTTAAAAATCTCAAGAAGTCTTTGCCTCTTTTTCCTTTCCCATACATTTTTTTCTTTTAAATGTTATCATCTAAAGAGATTTGGTACAATTCGTTTTACTGCAGATATGTTTTAAAATGTTGTCCTGAATCCTCTATGAGCAAGACAAAGTTACTGTTAATATGTAATAACAATTGAGTATGGGAAGTAAGTCATGTTATTACTCCATAGCTCTGTTTCTGTTCGACTTCAGTTAAAGGTTCCATCTTAAAAAAATCATTTCACTGGAAGGAACTTTATAGTTAGTTGTAAAAGGCTACAGCCCTCTGTGTCTAGCAAAACGTCTTTAAAATTACATTAGCAAACCCAGTTTTGCTAAGAAGATTGTGCATGCTCACATTTTACTGATTTCCACTTTCATAGTGATGTTGTAGTTGAATTCCAAATGACAACTAGATCTTGTTTGTAGTTAAATCATGAGTACGTTGGGGGGTTGAATTTAAAAGTCTGTCTGGTATGCATGCATGTTAAAGGATTTTTTTTTTAATGGTCACTTTTATGTGCACTCATGTTAAATTTGGCCTCCCTGTTATGCCTAGGTATGATTTGGTCCTCTATTTGAGGCCACAGAACTCTGGATGATCTTACATACCCTTTGAGCTAGGATACCTAGGCACAAAGAGGTGAGTTAAGGATACAATTTCAGCCTTAACTCTGAATTTCCTGATTTCTGTGTTGCTTAAGTGGGCCCTTGCTGTTATTTTCACATGCAGTGGCTACATGGTTATGCCTACTCAATGTATTCCGCTGCCTTCTGCGCTGTTTGGAGTAGCTGTCTTCTAAGTTCAGCACTGCAGGAGTGGAACTGTCTCTTGACAAAAATGAATGCCATTGTTGCAGACTTGTGAACTACATTTTTTTAGTTTAATGAACTCTTCAGCCTTTATTACTGACGTAGTGGTATCCTGCCTTCCTTTGGTGCCATGTATTTATTTGATTTTGCATTGGTTGATGATAGAACATTAACTTAATTAGTTGGGAATACCTTCAGAAGGAGGATCTTACAAATGTTTTGTTAATCACAAAACATTGGTCTCTAGTAATCTTTATGCCACTAAGGGAAGTATCTGTATTGTAACATTTCCAATACTTAACTGATTTCAATTTTTGACTCTCAGGTTTGGTAACATTAAGATAGACCAGATATCTGTGTTAAAGCAAAACCTGGGATATCAGTTAACTTATAAGAAGTACAACCTTGTAAGACACTATGCGAATCAGAAAGAAATTTTCAGTAACTAAATACAACTGTAGAAAGATTGTCTCTTAAGGAAATAAAAAATTTTTACAAATTAGATAGGATTTTTTAAACACGAGTAAGTTGTGAAACTTTGTGCTAATGCTGAATTTTTCATGTTGAGCTCTGTAAAACCAATAGTTTTGTAACATTGGGATGTTTAGTAAGTGAAACCCAGGGATTTGCTGGTTGTACTACTGATAGCAACACGGGGCTGTCCACAGCTTTTTTAAAAAGCAAAATACATAATCCATCAGATAGAAGATGCACGTCAAGAACTTAAAGTGCTTTAGCCTGAAGTTGATCCAGAAACTCAGAATGAATCCCTAGAGAAAGGTGCATGCTTAGGAAATTATGCATCTTGAAGGGTGTGCTAGAGTAGCCTGTTCAGGTAGTTCCTTGGTTTGTTTTAAGCTGAGTTTCACTGGGAGACATGACCATCTTCTCTTGATGCAGACCTGTAGTATGTATATTGTAATTTTGTTGCAAATGTTCTTAAATACACCTGATACTTTGGCTAGAAAAATCTTTCAAATACAGGTATCTGCTTTAAGTTGGAGTCCTGGATATTGATCAAATACCTAATCAGGACTTCCTGGACAGAAATATCCAGGCAAATGTTGGGATTTCTGGACAAATACAGAAAATCCTCTTAGTCCTTAAGTCCAGAAAAAAAAAATACTTCAGTGACAGCCTGCACTTATTATCGTGTGATCTAAATGCAGAACGTGTTTTCTGCCAATGCTGAGACACCTTCAGTAAGAGATACTTTCGAAATTAGAGAGATGTGTATCCTGACCAGTTTCTCTTGAAGGACTCAGTAATTTGGGTGTACCAGTGCTGGACTGGCTGTGTGCACTGATGGCATCGTGCCTGTGCGGCAAATAAACCTTGCACCTGTCCACATTTGGTACTGCAGTCACCTCCTGCTTACTCTGCACTCCTCACCCTGCCTCTGAGCTGCCACTAGCCAGGTACCTCCTTGTTCCATCGTGGGAGTTCTCCCATGTCACCTACATCCGGGAACACATTGGATTTTTATGTGCATCACCTGCACTTCTGTTCCTCTGCTACAGGACTGTTTTTGCTGCCCTTTTCTTCCCTCCTGCCTCTCACCTTCTGAAGTTCTATAATGCATTTCTATGATGTATTTTCATTCCAACAGCTGGAGGACGCTGACCTCAGATCTGCTTCTTTTGCATATTGTTTTCTGGCACTTAGTGTTTAGCTTGGTCCTTCTGTGCTTCATCAGACTCATCTCATACTGTACCCGCAGTACAAAATCATATGTATACTCAAAGCCCACAAATTCCCTGCGAAGTCTAATTTTTCCTCCTATTTCTTCTTGTTTAAAGCTCCTGTATCCAGCTAGTCAGCACGGTTTCAGTGTTTATCTTGCCTCTAGGCACAAAATCTCTCTAAATTTCCATTCCTTTTTTCCAGGCCATTATTGAGTTATCTGTGCCAGAGCAACTGATTGTTCCATTTTGATATTTTAGCAAAAGTAGTTGCCATTTAGTCTTGAATCTTCCTATAATGTCCTGTACTAGTTAAGATTTAACAAGTACAGTTTGCTGTAGTGACCCTCCTTTTATGGTAGTAGCACTCTTCTAATGTTTGTCAGCACAGGTGTCCCTACCTTCTTTTTCCTTTCTCTGTCAGCTTAATTACAATGTTTGTAACCACTGTGTCATGTTAGCCCCCTCTGATCCACTTGGGATCTTCCTGCTTTCATCCTAGTTCTGCTTTTAGAACTGTCTCTGGTACTATTCTCTAGTCATACCTGAAAGAATCTTTAGTTCTATGTTGCTTTTTCTATGTTACAGTGTTAATTCAAATTATGCCTTTCTAGTAGTCTGGGGGGTTGGATTTTTCTGCTGTTTCAATTATTTCAGTGCCCTTGTTGAATTTTCTTTCCATGTCTTTTATTTTGCAATGGTGTGTACTCCAGCCCTTAGTTTGTATACCTGCAGTTTGTTTGAGTTTCACTTGCTGTAATAATCTGTTTTGTGTGTGTATTGACTCCCTTGATTACCATTTAAATCAACCAGATTGTATTTTTCTTAAACTAAAAAGTGCTTTATTATTTCTTTATCATCTGCATACAAACATACGCTGAACTGATAAGACCCTAAAGTACAGAAAATGAATATATGATGGGGCTTATAGTATTAACATGGTAGGTTTTCCGTTGCTAGGACTAGCTTTGATTGTAAAACAGGTTGGTTGGGTTTTTTCGTGGTTTTTTTTTTTTCTTTCTCCTTTCTTGTTGGAAGTGGTTTCGCATTCACAGCCCTGAACTAATTTTCATTTTTTAATACAAAAGTCACATCCTCTCTGACAGTCCTATGGTGTAAGTAGCATTTTCAATTGTAAAACAGTGTCATAGACTAACGATACATTACATTTTCCTAACCTGTAGCTCACTGAGAAAAAAGTAATATAAAGTTTTTCTTGTATTATGGCCTTACACCTTTTGATTACTGTGGTTTTAATTAAATCTCAGATTATATTTAATGATCCTTGTAGCCTCTTTCTTAAAATACTGTGGTTTAGTTAGGGTATTAGTAAACAACATTAAAAACATGGTTTTACTATAAAGGGGGTTGTTTATATTTTCTAACAATTAAATATTTAACACTGAAGTGTAACAGTGTCAAACCAGTAATTTACATGTTAGCTTGAAAAGGATAGATATATTGTAAATAAACAACTGAAAAATCTTAAAGTATCATATGGCTTATATTATTCAGCAACCATTTTTTGAACTATTTTCACATGTTGAAACTCTTCTAAATTTTATGAGTTTATCCCTAGAATATTCAAAATTCTTCTGTTCAACACCATCTCTTAATAAAAATTCTAGGTTCCATAATGTGCTTTATTGCTCCAAATGATGTTTTCTTTTGACCTCCTGTGCCTGGTAGGAATTCTGATTATTTGAAGGACATTTTTTGAGGGGAGAGTTGACTTGTTTTAAGGCCATAAGTACAATAGTGCAATTTGGGCAGCTTGCTTTTCCACAGGGGTCAGAGGATTCCTACATTTCTTCTGTGTCCTTCATTAACCGCTTTAGGAAGATGCTGAGGTAGTTGAATGACAGTTTCTAAGCAGAGCTGTGAAGTAGCAGTTTTACCAATGAATTGTGTATGACAGCCATCCAGAGTTGGTTTTATTAGTCTCCAACAGCAAAGGCTTTTCTGTAGTTACTCAGTCAGCAAATGTGGTCTGGTTTAGGGTGAAGTTGTAATGTGAATCCGCGTAGAAAGTGTCTATTTGTAACCAAAAAAGTTAATTTTTATCACCAGTAATGATCAAGTTCTCAATGCTTTTTTCTAGGTAATTAATAATGCTTGTGCAACTCAAGCCATAGTAAGTGTGCTGTTAAATTGTGCTCATCAAGACATCCATCTAGGAGAGACTTTGTCAGAATTTAAAGAATTTTCTCAAAGTTTTGATGCTGCTGTAAGTGCCCGCTATTTTCTGTATTTTTTAAGTCTTACAGTGTTGTAGCTATGTTAGCTTACAGTTATTTGGTTACTCCCTTTCAGATGAAAGGCTTGGCACTAAGCAACTCAGAAGTGATTCGGCAAGTTCACAACAGTTTTGCCAGGTAACACATGTTTTAAATCTAGGCAAATTCCAAGCAAATTCTTTTTAATCTCAGTTTTCTTAAAATTCTCTTTGCAGACAACAGATGTTTGAATTTGATGCAAAGTCTTCAGCAAAGGAAGAAGATGCATTTCACTTCGTGAGCTATGTTCCTGTTAATGGTCGGCTGTATGAACTAGATGGCTTAAGGGAAGGACCGATTGATTTAGGTAATATTTTACATTTTTTCTGGACATCCTTAATTTTAACAATAGCTTTTTGCAACAATTGGGTCATATGTTAGAGGCTCAAAACAAGTTATTTATTCACATAAAAAATACCTTAACAGTGTCCTGAATGTGCTGCTTAGACTTGTACTTCTTTGCAGTCACTTGTATTGTTCTAGTTTTGTTGGACTGAAAATACTGTTTTCTTCCTGCTTCCTTCACATTTCTGTTGATCTCTTCTTTAATTCAGTAATCAAATGACCAGGTCATGCAATCCATTCTAATACCTTGATAGTTTTGTTTCAAGAGAGAAGTTTACATAATGGCAGCATGTGTACAGCCGACTCCAATTACTTTTCTTAGATTATGTGGCTTGTGTTTACACACCACCCTCTTTCTTCTTAGATAGCAATTATTTTCCTAATGGCTTAAAAAAATACGTATTTTCAGCATAGTGTTATTCTCTGTAAGACTTGTTTCTGTTTTGTAGTCTTCCTTAACATGGTGATCTGTGTGTTGCGTTGTGTCTTGAAAAACCCTGCAGTGCCTATCACGTATCTGTGCTTTTGAGTCTGATCTAATGTCAGTGTGTTCCACACTCCATTTCCAGACTGTTTTCCAAATTTTGCTGACAGTTGTATTTATTTTTAGGCTGAGTAATGGCTTACTATTAAATGGCTTGTGTTTAGTCTGTCTAGAGATACTGCAGACCTACCAGGAACATCATTTTAGTGGTCACAAGGTCATGAATATCTTCATTTACTTGAAGGTCTTGATATTGTTCAAGAGGCATTGTCAGCTTAGGAAATCACTCATTTGTCTTTTAGTCAAGTTGTCTATCATACAACCTTTTATGTTTTTTTTCTGCCTGACTTTTTAATGTTGTATTACATCTACAGAGACAAAATCAAGACTTAATACTAAATGGACAACTGTAACTCTCCATACTTGTTTCTTTTGCTGTCTACTTTAATTTTGTCATACCAGATAATTTCTTTCACGCCATGAAAATCTTAGATAGTATACTTCCCCCCCACCCTGTTGTTTCTTGTAATCAAAAAAATAAATGTTAGATGCTTATGCCCTTAAGATTTAGTTTTGCTCCATTCCTTTGGCCACTACATTATTTAAATATATTATGAAATATGTCTTCTGCCTCCTGAAAAATCACCAGAGTAATTTGAGACTGCTAAGATGAAACTTGTTATATACTCTAGAGTTGGTGCATATGCCTGAATTATCCAGGTCTTGACTTTACAATAAGTTTTGCCAAGATGGTTAATTTTTTCTTTGTTTTTTCCTAGGTGCATGCAATCAAGATGACTGGATAAATGCTGTACGGCCTGTCATAGAGAAGCGCATACAAAAGTAAATGGTCATGATGCTTTTAAAAATTCCTTATTCTTAATTTTCTTCAATTAAAGAATTTCAGCTGAATTTGCAAGGAATGATGCTTATGCATCCTTTTTATATGCATATCATTGTATGACTTCAGAACCCATTGCCCAGCATGAGACAAATGTTATGACAGATAAATCCCAAATATGCTGTACTACTGTATAATTAATCAAAGTAGGTATCTGTGTAGTGAAAAGAGATTCTACTAATGCTCTGAAAAAGGAAGAGTGAGATTATTGTCTCTGCTGAACAGCTGAGGGTTTTTGCAGGTGAAAACTAGAGTGTCATGACCATGAATAAAGCTTGGGTGTGCACTTATACTTAAAAATGCTAGATAGTAACTATGTCCATACAGCTGAGATTTAAGATAACAAGGTTTTCTTAGGTATGTGGCTTGCTTTAGAAATTTAGTGTAGAAAAACATACTATGGAAGTTTTCCTGCTTCATGGTTCTAACTCCAAACTGCAGCCCTAAATGTGTGAGAACTGAAGTTGATTTTAGGCCATTTTTAGAAAATTTTTACAGGTCTTGCTTGAAGTCCTTTTTTTTTTATTATTTTTTAATTTTTTAATATGCAAAACATTACTACCAAATTGCAATTGGAGAACTTAAACTCTGAAAGGCCTGCTAGTCTCATTGTTGCATAAACTTTTCACACTGTATGAAGAGGTCTCCAGTGTTTTCTAACAAATAATAGTAATGAAAAAGTAAAAACTATTGTGGGCAGCAGTCTTCTGCAAGTTTTATTGTCAACTATATCATGTTTTGTTTTCTTATTTTGGCCAGTTTAGGTATTTATGTTTTGTGACCACAGACAGGAATAGTAATATCTGGGGAGAGGAATTTATTAGGAGTTACATATTGGATAGAGATAATTTGAGGTCTTGTTTTGTTACAAGATGGGATCTGTAGCACAACTTCATTTTATAGATCTGTTTAAAGTTTTGTTTCCACAGAATGTACTCCCTCACAATGAAATTGAGAAGGTGGTTTTTGAAATGTCATGTTAGTGACTAATTTTGAAAGTGTGTTGTTTTTGTTGTTCTCTTTTTCTATTCCTCATTTAGATACAGTGAAGGTGAGATAAGGTTTAACCTGATGGCTATTGTGTCTGACAGGAAGATGATATATGAGCAGAGGATTGCAGAGTTACAGCAGCAACTTGCAGAGGTAGGCCATGGTATTTAAATTAGTGGAGTAGTTCTCTGATAGTTCTGTGTGTTTGCTTTACTGTGCTTCTCCCTTTCTTTCTCCAAATGGAGCATCACTATAAAACGCAGGGCAGGATTACTGCCTTTCTGTCCAGCACAGTCACTGCTGCAGCTCTGGTTCCTTCCCATTGAGCTGATCTGAGCACTCTGTACAGTGTGACCATGTCTTTGTGGCTTTCAGTCTTGACTCATCTGCTATGTACTGTTCTTTACCTAGTAACTGAGCTGATCTGCTTGTTACTAACTGAGGAAATTCCTGAAATGTTCCTGTAACTGTGAGCAAAACTGAATCTGTGATAGAAATACTCTTAAGACAAGACTTACTTTAATTTTTTTCTGTTTTGTGGAAGGAGGAGCCAATGGATACAGATCAAAGTAGTAATATGCTAAGTTCTATACAATCAGAAGTTGCAAAATACCAGATGTTAATTGAAGAAGAGAACCAAAAATTAAAAAGATATAAGGTATGTTGTAACCTTTGCTTTTCTCATGAAATTATCAAAACAGTTTTAAGAAAAAAAGGCAGCTTTTATATCTATGGAAGCTGCTGCAATTAATCTGAAGGAACTGAAGCAATCTAGGATGCGAACTAGAAGACAGTTGAGCCATATAATAATTCTGTTTATGGTGTTTTTTTTTTTTAAGATAGAAAATATTAGAAGAAAACATAACTACCTGCCTTTCATCATGGAATTACTAAAGACTCTAGCAGAGCACCAGCAGTTAATACCATTAGTAGAAAAAGTGAGTATTTCCTAGTAGACTTTTAAGAAACAGTATATTACCATTAATTCTTCATACCTTCTATGTAAAATGAAATAAACCCATGACATTTACATTTCCAAGATACTTGACCACATTTTTAAACAGCTGCATTCACATACATTGCTACTTTACCTGGCTCTCAAGAGGCACAATTTCAATGCAGATTGGAGGCTGTGGGACAAACCAACTTTGCAGTACTATGAAAAAGCAGGCTGTACCTCCCCTTTGATAATCTAAACAAATGTTTCTAATGGTGATTTAGGAAGAGGCAGTTCAACATCATGTAAATCACATTACAGGGCGTTAGATGCTGCAATACAAATATGATTTGGGCTTTTCTGAATGGGTAATTAAAAATCCTGTTGAAATTATGATGCGTTGCTTCAGTTAGTATGTGGTAGAGTTCCCCGTGTTGTTCTTGCTAAGCCCTTTTTGAGCTGCGAGGTGTTTTAATGAGCACCCCAGGAGCGTCCGAGGCGGGTCTGGACTGTCCGTGCCCGGTCTGGTGCTGTACCGGGCTGTGGCCGCCAGGCGGCAGCCGTGGCACAGGGACTGGAGCGTCAGGGAGCTGGGAATTCTTTCCCGTCCCTCCTCTTCCCTGTTATCGTGCTCGTGTTTACTGGCTTTACTTTCCGGCTTTTTAAGGTGTTTAGCTATTAACACTGATTTACTGCTAAGGTTTGTATTAAAACTTATTTATTAAAGAGTGTCTATCACTTTGGCAAGGTTATTAAGTTGTATGGCAAGTACTTGAATTGCGCTGAGCTCAGTGCTGGTTTGCATACCTGCCCATGTGCCAGAGGCAGTATCTCTGATCTTGACCTCATTGAGAGAGGATCTTTGCATTATTATAATGAAAAAAGAGCTATATATATTAATGGGTCCATTCTTTAGCTGAATTTATTTAGAAAGGTGCGTTTGTAGGCCTGTAGTTTTTAAGACAGTAACTAACATTTGGATTCAGTTTTTAATCTTTTCCTTCTTTGGGTAACTTGTAGAGTTTTAATCCAGTTTCATGTTAACAAGAGTCATTTATAACATCATCAAGCTGCTTTTACAAGCAAATTTCCAGTGGACCTAAGCAGCTGGTGATAGCAGATCTTAATTCTAAATGACTGCTTTAGATGCTGTTCTTTTCAATAACAAGTGATAACAGTGGCAGCCTGATTCAGAATGAAGGAATATTTTTGACAGTAAGTTGGCTAGTCTGTCTTTTAACTAAATCTATAACAAAGAAAATGCTGGTTCCCTGTCAATTTGAACCATTTGTAATTGATGCAAGTTATATGAGAATCTCCCTGCAAATATCTTGATAGGAGCTCTTGCGGGTTTTTTTTTCCATTCATTTTAAAGATCTAAAGCACTAAGATCTTGGTTGTTTCAGAGTTCAGCTGTGATAATCAGTATGTCTGAATGCAGTGTTTCCTTGTGACAAAATGTTTTCATTGAGAAGAGTTATTTCTGTGTTAATGGAAATTAATATGAAGGTATGAAAAATGAAGGCTTAAATTATATTTCAAAAATAGTACTTTTCCCCTCCCCCTCATTCTTCCCACTGAAGTTACCTAGTCTTAGTTTCTTTTGTATTATTTATTTAAACCTGTGTCTGTTCTTAAAAGGCTTTATATGTGAACCTAGTAAAACAGTCGTAGGGTGCTTCTAAAGGGTCTAAATTTGCATTTAAAAAGTTGCTTTTTACAGCTTATGTTGAGCATTCAGGAATGTAATGAGTAGTCATTCTCCCTTTGTTTTCTAGGCGAAAGAAAAACAGAATGCCAAGAAAGCTCAGGAGGCCAAGTGAAGATGAATTTGCAAAATACATACAGTTATTTGCTTCCAAAACTATTTTCATGACAACAAATAAAACTTTTCATAAACTTCAAATTTTGTCCAGTGCACGTTTGACAATTGTAACACTTTGTCTTTTACTGTATGCACGGGTCTGACTCCTTCCTTGCTCTGCATCTTGTGCATGTAGTACTGCTAAGCAATGTTTAGGTTCTCTTCAAATTCAGTATTTAACAGTCTGTCTGATTGCTCAAAGCTTGGGAAGTGGACCCAAAAATGTGCAAGGAGAATATACTTATTTTGTCCCATTTGAGCATATGATAATGATACAAATGCCAGAGGTTAAGCATAAGCATGAGCTTTCTTTGCTCATCCCTACTAACAGTTACAATACTTTCCAGTTGTTCAGTGGCATAGCCTGTGTCTTTATGAATTACGTGTGTAATTTTTTTACGAAATGGAAAAGTATGAATTTAGCTGTAGAAACATTTGCAAAGACCAATGTATTATCTTAAAAGAACTGCATTGCTTTAGTAGAAAAGATAATAAATATTTCCATTTTTATTTTGGCAAGCTTTCTTCTGTGGTATTTTATTACTGGGTAAGATAATTAGGATATGGAGTTGATCAGCCCGATGAACTGGGACTGCATATGCATTCTAAATTTGGATTAGAAATAAGAAATTGTTTTGGGGAGGTAATATCCTTGGATATAAGCTATTACTGTTGTGGAGTATGTTAAATTTAAGTCTTCAGTGCTTTTTATTTGACCTTGAGAGGTAATTTCATGCAAGAAAAAAAGATGTGTAGAGAATTATTGGTGATAACAACATTGTGATGAAAGATACTTGCACTGTTGACCAAGGGGAATGTCTGGGGGACAGAGCTCATTTGTTGTCCGTCCACCTTAAAAGCTGCTTGGACTATTAATAGACAAATTGCTTTAGTATGAATAGTAACAGACCATTGCAACAATACATACTATTTGAATTACTCAAACACTGTCACTGTATATGAATTCATTTAGAAAACTTCCTGTTTCTTTCTAAAAGATTCGGATAAGACACAGAAAGAAAGGCAAGAGAACATTGATTGTTTGAAGACATTCTAAACTGGTAAAATGTTTGTTTCCCTTACTTTGCCAATAGGCATACTTTGAACTGTGAGCTCCTCTTGTAGGCTTTTATGATGAGAATATAGTATATTTACAGAATTTTTTGCAATTCTAATATGAAAAAAAAAATGTTATCTGTTGATGCTTCATATATATTGCATATGTATTAACAGGATAAAGTTTTAGCTGAAGAAAAACATATACTGCGCTCTTCTACTGTAGTAAGGGTCTCCTTGAGTCATTGCTGTGGCTGGAAGGGTAAGATGTGTTTCAGAAGAGAACCTCAGATCCATATCTGTGTTTTGTACAAAAGTGATCAGGTTAATGAGAACATAAATGTGTGTGAGAGTTTCCTACTTCAGTGGTTCTTTGCAGCATTATTGTCCAATGGAAGGGAAAGACACTTCCTCTCTAAGAGACATTTTTGATCATAAAATTATATTTGAAACTTCATTTCCACTTGTAAAAAACGTTTGTCTCTCTTTTTTTGTGGTAATCTGATGATTTCTGCTGCACCATCAAAATGGTGTCAAATTGGAGAATTTTGATGTCTACCATAAAATTTTGTTATTGGTAAATATCAACTTAAAATCTACTGAAGTCATTCCATTCTCCTTTTATTTTCATGTTTGAGCATGTACAAAAGGAAAAGGAATTTTGCTGAAGCAGCAGGTTATTTTTTCCATGATTGCCTTTTTTTTTTTTTTTTTTTTTTTTTTTTTAAGGAATTAGAAAACTTATTGCTAGGAGACTGTCTGGATTTGTGGAAGGAAAAGAAGGATAGATATAAAGATCAAATTTTAACAAAATTTGTCAGTCCAATGGATAAGTGAAAAATATTTTTCTTAAAAAAAAAAAAAAGGCTGTTTAATGCAGAAGTAGAACAAGTCAAAACTAGTATTGTGTGTTATATTTTCTGATCAGAACCCGTAATGCCAATTTTTTACTGTTTTCACCAAATCTGTAGAACCATTTTTCATGTGTGTCCTGGCTTTAAAGGCAGTTATTTGTATATTGCCTACTTTCAGGATGTGGATGTAAAGCTGGGTATGAAGCTGCTGAATGTCCAGGTTTGGTGGGATACAGTTAATTCCTGGTAGCTGGTGTACAGTGCTGTGTTTTGCTTTGAGTATGAGAATAACGTTGATAACATACTGATGTTTTTAGCTGTTGCTAAGCAGTGCTTATACCAAGTCAAAGACTTTTCAGCTTGCCATGCCTCGCCAGCAGGAGGGCTGGAGGAGCACAAGGATTTGGGAGTGGACACAGCCAAGACTGTGATCCCAGTGGCCAGAAGGGATATTTCGTAGTCTGTGATGTCATGCCCAGTGTTTAAACTGTGGGGAAAGCTGGCCAGGGGCTGTGCCATAGAGCAGGCTGGGCATCAATCAGCCAGTGGTGAGCAGTTGCATTGTGCAGCACATGTGCGTTCTGGTTCTATTACCATCATCCTTCTCTGACCTATTGAGCTGTCTTTCAGTCCCTGAGTTTTCTCCCTTACTCTTCTGATTCTCTCCCCAGTCCTGCTGGTGGAGAGTCATGAGCGTTGGCAGCTGGGGTTAAACCAGACAGTGATTAGCAAATTAAAGGAGCCTAAAAAATTGAGATGGAGATTTGGGTTTTAATCCATCTTACAGTTTTCAGAAACTTTGTGTATGTCGAATGGTGCAAATTTTGTTCTGCTTTATTTCAAGGGCTACTGCATTCTGTTGGTATAAGCATGTGTTGTAGCGTAGCTGTCAGAACTGAAATTTGGATATAATGAGAATAAGCAGTAAGTTCAGTTTCTGTGAAGAGTTCTGCCACACAGCTGCTTTCTCCTGTTGCCCAAAAGAGGTCAGTGTGTCTCCTGTTTGGTAAAGGTTTGCAAACATAAAATCCCAAACTTCAGTGTGGTCTCTGGCTGCCAGTCTTAGCATAGTACATAAAAATATAAGAATCCTACTGTAGCCTGATTTCCTCCTTCACAGCATGTTATATTTTCTATGCGATTTATTTGTAAGAAGTTTTGTGACACTGAAAATGCAATGATAAATTCAAGTCAGTATTTTTTCTGCAGCCAGTAATGAAATCTTTAAGCATAGTTGCATTTGCTTGTGAAATTCTTTTCTTGTAAGTTTACACATTTCTGAATGGGGATTATGTGAGATTATAAAATACAGATTTTTCTCTGAGCATTCTCATCCAATAAAATACAAAAAGTAATCCTATGCATTTCTTCATGCTGTGGAGGAAGTAGTTATATGTTACGGTTCTCTCTCTCTTGGTTTTTTGGGGTTTTTTGGGTTTTGGGTTTGTGTGGTTTTTTGGGGTTTTTTTTGGTTTTTTGTGGTTTTGGGTTTTTTTTTTTTTTTTTTTTTTTTTTTTTTTTTTTTTTTTTTTTTTTTTTTTTTTTTTTTTTGTGAACACCTGATAGGGATATTAAAATCAGTCATTTGTATGCAGTGGGTTAACGGTAAGTTCTGCTGGCATTCTCAGTCTTTGTTCAAGAAATCTCTTTTTAGTGGAAGTGGTGATAATGCAGAGCTCTTCCCACAGAGTTACAATTACACAGTTAAGTGAAATTGAGGTAGATTTCTCTGTTATATATATGGTAGCTGCAAATGTTGGGTTAGCCATGGAGGCTTTTTGTCTGCTCTGGATAATCTCACTGCCCTCTATTAATAAGATCTAATAGAGTTTGTTATATTGAAGGCTCTTTGTAAATCTAGTGAAATATTTTTCCAGGATAAGCAAGTATTTTCCATATTTTGTGTGGTTTGTTTATGCTTTAGTTACACCAACTGGAGATTATGTTAATATTTGACTTCTTTTTTTAAGTATACACATAACTAATTGCTGTGATTACGTCTCTGACAGTAACTGAGCAAATCATCTGCAGTGTTATCAGTATCTGATATTTACAGTTCAGTGAATGAAAAATAAAGCGTGCTTTATCTAAATATTTTTATTAATTTCTGCTAACGTTATTGATGGTAGACTAGTACTAAGGTAATTGCTGTATCTGAATTTAAACAAGAAAACATGGAATAGCTGTAAGATACTTTTAATGAAAATAATTTCTGGCTTGAACATCCAGTAGCACCTCTTACTTGAAACACTTTGTGCAAACGTGCACACAAGTGTGTATGTTAGCTAACTTTTCTTCACATCAAATGCAGGAAAATGGTATTGTTGAGCTGTTGTGCTCTGAGAGTTGATGGAAAAGCAAGGACTAAGTCTTGAGGAAGCCAAGTATGTGCATACAATTCTGCTGATAGTATTAAAGTAACCCTCTGAACAGCTTGGACATGCTTGACTTGATGTGCTTCAAAAATTAAAACAGCGTTGTGGCTTGTGAGTGTTGCTTCTCAATAGAAAAAAATGTTTTCTAAGAGAAAAAGAGTATCATGAGATTTTTCTTACACCATGTCCTTCTCATTCCACTTCATGTTTTTTCCAGTAGTGCACTGGGCATTTCTCAATCACTCAGGAATCTGTAGAGCATTTCAGGAAGTTTGGCACTCAATATTTACTTTGAAGTCTTACTGTGGTAGCACCAAGAGGTGATCTAAACATTACTGCAGATTCCCAGTTTGATGTTGAAAATGCAGTTTGCTTTTAAGTGGAAAAAGATTTAAAAGTGAAGCTTCTTCAGCTGCTTTCATTTATTTTTTCCCGTGTTCCATCTTTTAAATGTCACTTTGTCCTTCAGATCTGTATCCCCACTCACATAAGAGCCAGGATTTACTGTCTAAAGTGATGAAGCATCTTCAGATCGGTATTTTTAGGAACTGTGTATGTCTGTGAGTGATATTTATTTCATCAAGTTTTATCAGAAAAGTGTAACTAGCCAAACAGACTATGACTTTAATCCTAAAAATGCTCTAGTGGCAGAGAGGGGAGAAATGTAGGTTTTTGTGATAGCCCTGGCGATGACAATAAGCATTTTTGTTCATTTATCTCACCTTTTAAGGTGTGAGAAGTGGTACCTTTGCAGTGACTCCTGTCTTCATCCAGGGTCAACTGTTTGTTGTTAAGGTCTTGAAACTGTGTGCTTATAATCCATACTTGGTAAGAACTCATTTTGCAATAACTGGAAGACTGACTTTAGTCTCCTTTAAGTCAATTTGGATTCAATTCAGTGACTAAGGCTTTTTGACTTTCATCAGTTGTATCTTGAAGCATGAAGTTGCTTATTATTTTCTAATAGAAAATAAATGAGAATATGTGTGCATGCAGTGATGAGTACAGGAACTTAGGTGCCCCCATATGAAAGCAGAGAAAATAATTATTCTGGAAAGTTAAATTACTCCTGCTGAAATTACCTCCCCTTTGTGGAAACAGCTGGTACACCAGATGCTGGTACAGCAGACCTGCAGCACATAGTAAGGCTGTGGAGTAATCTCGCTAGAGCTCAAACTCCAGCCTCATAATGTCCTACCTTGGCCAAAGAATCTTGAGAAATGTCTCTTGATCTCTCTGTCTCAGAGTTTGCCTTGAAAAAAAGGAAGGAGCGTAAAAAATTTCTCGTCACTGGCAAAGGAGAATGAGGGAGATTTAGAATACAGTGGTAAAACCAAATTGGGATTAGTAATGGGAAAGCCTAAGAAAGAATGAATACAGAAATCATTAGTTGTTTCTTTTTGGTTTTGTTTTCCAAAGAAAAAGGAAGAAGTTGGATGCAAGGTCCTTCCATGGGTGATGAGATGACTAGTAATTATGTGACAACACAGGTGTAATGTTGCAGATGAAGCCTTTGTGGGGTGTTTTGGGGTGAAATAGGTTTGCTGCTCTTTAGAGCTGCTGGAGTGACACTTCAATTCAATACAGATTGTAATAACGAGGTAGGCTTTATCCATATGTGTATACATTTACATGAGTTCTTGTGTCCGAATTTCCTGAAATATTTTTCAGGCAGATTTGGCTTAGACTATGAGGTTTTTTCATGTTAATCAGAAGATCTATGAAATAAATTTGACTTTTTTGAAATAATAATTACAAATGCTATCATGTTAATTTTTCTCATGTGTCCTTCGGATGTAGTTAGACATATTCATGTTTCACTATGTTGTTTCTTTGAGTAGCTTTTCAATATATACAGGCTCTTCTTAGTGCTTTATTTTGCATTATTCACCATATTGAACATGTTATAACATGGGTTCGAGTCCAGGGAATGTTGAACCTGGCCTTCAGTTTTGATTCTTAGAAATTCATTCTTTAGTTTTGCATTATACAGTTCGTAATCTGCAACACACTGTGACATGAACGACTTGCAGCTTGTTGGAGGAAGTTAGTTCTGTTGGTGTTCTCTGTAATTGTTTCTTTTCAGTTCAGGATGTGAGTAATGTAGAATCTGAACCTATTAATATGTTGGAAACATGAGAGTCAGACTTGACAGTAAAACATCAGTATGTTCCATAAGCAGCAAGAAATTTAGTGTGAGAAAGTAGCAATGGATAATGCTGTGGTATGTGATTACTTTTCCACTAACCCTGACTCGCTTCTTGTGAATCGTAATAAATGGTTGATTAAACAGAATGATCTTCCTCACATTGCAAAATGCGTAGAGATGTCCAATAAAAGTAACCAGGAGATTTGGTTCTGCCTGGGGAATCTGTTCAGTGGTTGCTTCACTGAAGGTATTTCAGTTGTTTGTGAAAGTACTCAGAAGAATGTAATTACAAATTCCTGGTCAGAATGTTTAATACTTGGGGTACCAGAAATATCATCCACAATTTGATCAGTTAAAGCAAGGAAAAGTACTGAAGGAAATAATTAAGAGCAGTGTAATAGAAAGCTGTAAAGAGTGCAACTGAATTTCAATTTGCTTATCGTGTGACACATTCTTCCTTTTCCATCTCAAAATTTTTATAATTGTATTATCATTCTGGATAAGGAATGTGTTATGCACATTCAAACTATAACCAAAGTTACTTGAAAATCAGGTCTTACAACTGAGAGGGGAAAATGTCAGAGAAACCAAGTTTGAGTGTAGACCTTTAGCCTTTATGTTTTATCTTAAGAAGGCTGTATTTTCACTTTGAGCTCTTTTCACTGCATACAGTTAAATTATTGTGTTGGACTTGCTGTTATTGCATAACAAATGTGGACAACAGCATGACAAATGAAGAGGGAAAATACTGTGCCTGTGTTCCGTGCTCAAAGGAAACATTCACCCTTTTCCCCCACCCTGCTCCCTTAATTCTATTTTAATGGTAGGTTTGAAGTTTGAAAAAATCCTGAACCTCTTGCACTTCCAGTGTGATCCAGAATAAAGCCTCTGGCTCTTTTGGCTTAGAGCCCTCCCATTGCTACCTTTAAGGTCCCTTGCATTGCAGCTGTTCCCATGCCTGGCCGTGTGCCCTGATGAGCAGCCAGACCTTGGCTTTGACACATAGACTTGACTTTCCAGCTGGATTTCAGACCTGCCTTATTGCCGTGGACTCCCCTGGTGATCCGTGCTTGTGCCTGACCCTGGTTACTCTCTGCAGATCTGGTCCTTACCCTTACCTGCTGGTTCAATTTCTTGGCTTGACCTTGGGCTTTCCAGATCTGGACGGTGCCTAAACATGACCACCATCACTGGACCTGGTCTGCTCACCTTTGCCAAGTCTGCTGGCACTGCACTTATTATCAAATAAGGTATCAAAGAATTCTCAGGTAGTTATGGAGCTTATATGCATAGTTATATTAGCATTGCTTTCTGGTAGCACTGCTCTGCTTCTCGTCTCAGTATTTTGAATCTTATTTCTGTGTTAGCTATTTTTCGTAGCAATCACAGTCTCTCTGATACTCGCAAGCTTAATGTGCTTCTAGACTTCAGTTTTTCTCTTTTTCCCTTGGTGCCATACTTCAGGTGCTTCGACTCAGTCAGATCCAGTGACTCTAGAGAGCCTGTTCAGTGCTCACACTGTACTGCAGGTGCTTTTTTTTCATCTTCTGCCTTCTAGCTAGCAATCCCAAGGTGCAGCGACATATCCTTACCATGAAAGCCATTCTCAACAACTTGTACAAAGGAGCTGTCCCTATGGAAAAACACTGAAGTCAAATTTCTAATAGTTTGATGATAGTGTGCTACACAGATGTCCCTTCTTCATGTATCTCCTTTACATGCTCAAACCCCTCCAGCAGGTGGGAAAGTCTAATTCCATGTTTTTCTTTTTTATATCAGTTACCAAATGGGATATGAACTGCTAATGATGTTTTGTGTTTATAAAATATTTTAAAATCTGTAATTTTACAGTAAAACAGAAATGAAAAAGTCAATGCCAGAAGCGAATGTTTGGCTGACATTTTAAGAAATATTTTTGATTGATGCAATATTGGACACTGTGGTCTATGGTTGGCTTTGGGGGTCTGGCCCCTAACAGTGTTTGTATGAGGCAAAGGGTTGGGGGGGGGGGGGGGGGGGGGGATTGTTTTCGCTGGAAGTGATGCAGCAATGTCCAAATTTGGTGCAGCTGAAATTTTGGTTCGGTGCTTTGAAGTGGGATGAGACACTTCCAGTAGATTGTTATCCTCTCTGTATTTCATGAATCACCCAAAGCTGCATGCTGTGCCATCTGCTAGCAGTTTGAAGCCACCAAATCCCCATTAACCGTATTGTCTGGGTTGCTTCACAAAAGGCTGACTAAGTGTGCCTAGAGCTTGACACAGACTCAGGATACCAAAAATGGTAAAAGTTGCAACCATCCAAGAGGAGGCCAGGTGTCACTGAAGGGGCTTAATGCTCTGCAGAAATTGCATGTTCTCCTGTCTTGAGAAGTTAGCAGTGCTTGTATACAAGATGCCACTGCAATCAAAACTACTTGAAGAGTTTATGAAAAACTGAAAACAGAGCTAAAAAATGGAGCTCAGTATGAACAAAGAGTACTCAGCCTGGGAAAACAAGAAAAGTAGCCTTTTCTATCACACAGACAACTGTTTGGCATCTTCTGCAGAAGTGGAAGAGACTTGAAGTGAGAAGGACACGAACTTATATATTGCTAGAACTACTTGTTTTTCATGTTAGATGGAGCTCCGTTGAAGTAATGTTTCTGCAGCATTTGCATCAGGATAATTGCATCATACATTCTGCCATCGTGCTTTCCAAAACAAATGAGTACAACTAGATATACAAGAGATAAGAAAGTTAGTCTTGTCCAAGAAAATGTCCCAAGACTGTTGTTCTCAGAAATCTGGGGCAGGAATTGGAAAGTTTGTAATGAAGGTGGAAGAAACACTTGAAAGTATGCCTTGATTGGATGGGAGAGCAGAAGTGAGGAACCTGGTTTCTTCATGTACTTCTTTCTCTATAGAGCTGAATTCTGTCTACTGCATGGTTTATTGCATATACAAACACAGTGTGCAGGAAATAAAATTTATAGTTCTCAACTGCTGTAAAATTTTAATGACTCTGCTCACAGCAGACACAATGGGTACATTCTCGGGGTTCTATTCTAGATAGCCTGAATTTACAGTCCCCATATCTTGGTAAGTACAATCTCTTGCTATATGTCAAAAGGCTAACTCTCAAGAAAGTCGTTTTGAGTGCAATGAGACTAAAGTCCAGTTCCTTATTCTTATGTAAAGGCTTGCTTTGTCCGTATAAAATCATTTTGAAGTCATACATCCATATACTATTTCCCCCACCCAAAACAAATATTCAGTAGAAAAATCAAACAGAATGTCAGATGTATCAGCCACTCCACTGGTGAGAGAAACTAATGTGGGCTAATATTTTTTTAAAAGATGAGCCATGTTAATTGGTTGTTTTAGATATTTCAATTAGTTTTTAGACTTAAGTCTCATATTCATATGGGGGAGCTTTCAGTTTTGATGACATGATCAGTAGTGGGGTTGAAGAGCTTCATGAGTGTTTGATGTTGTCACAAGCTATTTGAAACTTTTAGTGTATGAAGAATTTTTTTTCCCCAGCATTTAACTGATTCCTAGTTCTGAAAGTATTTATATGCATATGAGGAGTCCTACCAAAATGAGGTTTCTTACATAAGTAATTTCTGTTGACATGTAGAAAAGCTCATGCCTGTGTATATAATTTATGTACTTGATTAGTTCCTGTCTTTGAGTAGCTACTTGCTGTATTTCTAAATAGTTTTCGGTTATGAGATCTTAGTGTTTAACTGCAGCAGATAAGAAATACCTCCAGTGTTTTCTTTCAGACTTCAGTAAAACTAAGTTCAGAGCAGCTCTGAGAGAGTGATGAATTAAAAATGAGATGTTAATTTAGACTGGGCTTCAGTTCATATTGTTCTTAGTCCATTATTTATAAGAGGTTTTATGCTTTACTGTAAATGCTCAGTGTTTGAGGTCACCATTTCATTCTACTAAACTGTGTATTGAACAACTGAAGTAAAAAATCTTCTATGTACTGTTCCCATTCTTCACGTTTATCTAAACAAATCTTTATTCTGTGTTACTTTTGTAATTACTTTCCTGACCTTTTTTATTTTGCAATAGTCAAGCAAAATATATCAATTTTACAAGTTCACATAGAAAGAGTTTGAAAAAAACCCAATTGAATAATATTTATAGGTCCAAAGACTACTTTGAAATTACAAAATATTAGTCAGTTTTGCATGAGTTACTAATTAATTAATCCAGTCCTAATCTATGCTTTTGTATTTTTATTTCTTACAGGGTAAAGCATACAGTAATGGATTTTTAAACTTGAAGACCCCATTTCTTTGACTACAGGTAGAAGTGGGTAACAAACATAATTTTTTCAGTGATAGCTTGATATCTTTGTCCAGTTTGTTGGAAACATTAAGGCATAGATTTCAGTGTATGATGTACCACATACAGGAGTAGTACATACAGAGTTAATAAAACATAAACACTGACTAGGTTTGTATGCACTTTGCTGTTAAAACTACCTCAGGATTTACTAAATAATCTAACTCTTTTTGTATCTCAAGAATACAATGTGTAAGCTCAAGTCAAGATGGGACATGCCTTTCTTTGGGAGCTACAAATCAGTATTAATGGATGCCAGCTAGTTTTACTGACTGATTCTTTTCATCTTTTACAACACATCACAGACTTAATGATGTCTGACATGTCCAAAAGGGCTTGTGACACTGATGGTAGAAAAACTGGTCAGCCTGAGATACTTTATTTTCCAAAGATAACGCACGTCAGGAGCTTGGGAGGATGAGCCTGCTGCAGAAGTGGGACACTCTGCTTTCTGCCTAATCCAGGTAGGTGGAGCACCAAGTCTGGATATCCTCCTGCAGTGGAGCCACTTTTGGTTTACAAGTGCCTTCTGAATACCCTAACCTCACTGAGTGTTTTGTCTCAAACTCTGATAAAACAGAGCTGATAGCGTGGGATCCTCTCTAGTTGTTTGCTCTTCATGTTTGCAGGCTGTGTCTGCATAGTCTAAATTGACTACAGTATGACTGTATGATGATTATTTGGAGTGAAAAGGCAGAAACTGGAGGCAGCAGAAAATTATGTAGAAAGCTCTTTGCTACTTAAAGAGTGGACAGTGTTTCCGGGTTTTTATTTTGTTCTTGTTTTCTGCCTTTATCCAGATTAAGGTACATCTGCCTCTACTGTTACACTGCACCCCGTGGTCTCGCTGTGGAAAAAGGAGAGGAATTTTGCTTTCCTTCTTGGGAATGCCTTAACCACGAGGAGGTTATGGAGCAGGTAAGCACCATCAGTGCTCTTTTCCTCTGCACATCTTTAAAAGAAAAGCTTCTTCGGGAACGTGGTCATCAGGGGTGCACTGGACTCTGCACACAGTGTCACCCTTTGTCCTCCAGAGCTCAGTTCCTGTTCTGGCAGAGGGCACCGGGGGAGGATCTGCAGTGGCATTACGCTGGGGGGTTGCTATAGACCACTCAGAAGTTTCCATCTTCCTGACTGTTTTGGACACCAAGTTCCCCCTCAGTGTTGTAGTAGTGAACAACACTTCCCTGCAGTTCAGAGACCATCTGACTGAAAGATACCGACTTAGATTCTCAGATTGTTTCATGGAGTTGGATGCCAAGAGTTTCTGTGAAAATCATTGCCCTCGGCCACTTAGGGTATCTTCTTTGGCAACATTTTATGTGAAAGGCTACTTTTGGAAGTGTACCTCTGTATTAACAGCAGTGAGGAGAATCAGTGTGTACAGTATGGCCACAGATGAAGTCTAAAGCAAAAGAAGTTGACAATGGAGTGCAAGAATCTCGGATGGCACCAGTGAGTTTGTCTCCTCTGCACTCAGTGACATGAAACCAGTCTGCAGCAGAACTAGTTCCCATGTGTTTATATAATTGTGGGAATAAAATCTAATGAGGCTCCTGAAAGTAAAATTTTAGCATTTGTTACTGCTTTTTGTTTCCTTCCATTGCCATTTTGGGTCAACAAATTCAGACAGAAGAGGAGCAGATGCAGTTCTGGCATGCATATTAGTATTGTATATTCCTATTTAATATGTGAAATATAGGAGTGTGAATATTCTTATTGTATATGTAGATGTGAGTGATGTTTTGTTAATTCTTTTTTTTAAAACCAGTTTTGACTGTTACATGTGGTTGCATGTCAGCAGTAGTTTGTGTAAATTAAACTTCAGGTGTGTAAAGACAATGACAGCTGCAGAGAGATGTTCCCTTCCCTTTTTCTAATATTAGTTTTGATCTTTAAAAAAAAAAAAACTGTGGAAGTTCAAATTCAAATATTTTAATTATAGTGTCAGAAAGAAGAAACAAACAAAAGAACAAGCGAACTCCTGCCTCTTTCTTTCATCCCAAACCTTGCCTAAAAACCTGAAGGTGCTACTCACAGTATTGCCAAGTTACCCTACTTCAAAGGGATGCTCAGGATTTATACTGTTAGTTGCCTAGAAACCTAGGCTGTGTCTGCTTTTTATCAATTTAGTTGTTTTTAATGCCGGCTTCATTCACTCAGGATCTTTTCCACTTATACAGTACATGTTAGGTAAAGAGACTAGGTACTTATGTTAGATAGACCTCCTATTCTGTTACAGCTGAATAACTGCATTTAAGTACTGCTAGAGCAGAACTTCAAAACCAGTTGATGTCTCATTCTTGTTCTTCTAATGAGTTGTTGTTGGAAACTGCATTTATTTTAAATATCCATCCTCAGCCCACCCTCCCAGAGCTGTCCATAACAGGGCATGGATTTCCAGTTCCTCATTTAAAACAGGAACATCTCATGTAAAATCCCTTGCGTACAACTCACTGCTCTGCAACCTGAAAGAAAATGTTCTTTTCCTGTTTCATAATATGGGCTGGCTGGTAGGAGAAAGTAAATCTGGGCAAAGAGAGATCTGTGTGTCTTGCAAAAGTAACTGTAACCTATTTTTATCTTTTTCCTGTCAGAAGGATGTAAACCTGTATATTTATACAGGGCCTGCAGAGACTCTGACATAGATGCATTGCTTACAATGGGGATACTGAAACTTTTATGCCTTGGCCTAAAACTTACTCTATTGAATTTCACAGAACTGAGTAAATTGGCTGAATTCAACAATTCCTGAAAAAAACATGTGCAGAGCAGCTTTTTATGCATGAGGGCAGGAAACATTTTTATGGATTGCTGTCTTTGCCTTTCAGGTGGCTGCAGTATTGCACCCAGGGCATCTCTGGGAAATGTGCATCTTGCTGTTGGCAGAGGTGGTGTGACTGCTTAGCAGCAAACCAAGGGAGAACAAGTCCTGGCACAAATAATAACAGCAGCTTTAATTCTGCAGGGGGTGAAGCTAATGAGTGTTTTGTCCTTGGCATCAGATTTGGGCTCTCTCCTGTTGCACCAGTCTCTTTCAGAGACCCCCAGGCTGAATTTTGCAGCATAAGCCTTCTGTGGCCCTGTTGCTGGCTGGGAGGAGAGCAGTGTCTCAGTTTTCTTGGACACTCTGGTCAGCTCTTCAGTGTGCTTTCTGACGCAGCTCCAGTGCACTGCCTTGTGGGGGTGCCTGCTTCTATCCAGAGGCTTCTCTCAGGAAACAACTGAACTAATTTTAGAAGCAAAAACAGTCAAAAGAGGCCCATTTCAAATGCAGCCAGAGTACCTCCCATCTAATCAGTTATGAAATCTGATTGATCTTAAAGCCTTTTCTTAGTAGAATGTTTATTAATCTTGAAGGGGGTGGGGAGAAAAACAACACAAGAGATCATTTACGAGGCAGACATAAGTGAACAGAAGCTCTTTAAATATGAACTTGTGGGAACTGGGAGATTAATGCAATACATCACAGGGACTGAAAGGCTAGATGACAGCTTTCCGAGTACATGTTGGCATAAAATCAGTTAGAGAGAAAAGAAACTACGGTACTTTTTGCCTGACATGACCTGAGGAAAATTACTGGCTGTTGTGCAGCTCTTGCATCGTTGTCTTGGGCATATCATGTTCTGTAATGATTAAAATGCAACTTCTGGTGACAGCAGGAACCCATATGCCTTTCTGAATTGTGTGCAAAGTGCGACAGTTGTTCCTTTAGCCCAGGTCATGTTTCAGTATGTGCTTCAGCAGCTGCTTTTTATTGTATTTGATTCCTATATCATTGTTCTGAATGAAAACAGAGAAAACACAAAATCTTATGGCAATATTCTGTTTATAAGAGGAAAGGTCACCTGTTGTCAGGATCCATGAATGTTGTATGGATTTACAGTGTTCCAGGAAGGCAAAGAAGGCAAAGTCTAAATTAAGCATATTTTTAAATCTTTCCTCTAAACTCTTTTACTGCTCTTTTTCAAGTTGTGCTGCAGAATGAGCAGCTGCAGGAGAATACATTTTGCACCATGAGTAGAACTAGTGTTATTTCCATAGCAGGACTACCACTGAAGGCTCTTTTCTTATACTGACTACCAGTGCCTGGGAGATGAAGAAAGGCCGGAAGAGAAGGTATCTGTCTTCCATTTTCTTGTGTTTGCTCCTGAACAGACCTTTACCATGTTCCATTTCACACAGGGTGGGGATTTTGCACTGAGTATTTTGTCTTATTTGACTCCTACAGAACTATTAATAGATTTGAAAGTGTTACTGAGCTGCAGGCAATGGAGATAGACTTGAACCTAAATAGAGTAGGTTTGAAAGTAATGTATCTGAACACAGCTTTCAACACATTTTGGGCTGCGTAACAGATCCCAAGTTAAAAGGTGCCACAGTATTTGGAACTGTACGTACATTTCTCCTCTGATTCATGTGAAATAACTAATTTCCTCTTATTTTTGGTAAGATGATGCTTCCCAGTCCTTCCTTGTAATCAGCTTCAGAAAAAGAGCAGTTTTTCTCTGTGCGAAGTATCTGCTGTAAACCCAGTGCCATTCTAGAACATCTTGTTACAGCTGATTGTGCCTCAGATGCCATCTTTGGAAAGGCTTTTTTATCTCCTTCATCTGGGCCAAAATGAACACTGATGAGCTATTTCTTGTGTGATTTAAGTTCTCTTAGGACAACTGATGGGAGCACTAAGAGTCATGTAATATACAACTTGTTGTAACTCTTTGCTGTAGGGGGTTTTACCAAGCTCTTGCCACAAACTTTTGTGGGAACAGATGAGCCTGTGCCTAAAGATTTTGACAAATTCTGTTTGAGAGCATTTTTTGAGAACTGTAGGACCTTTTTGAGGATGTATGTAAAGATCCAGTGTGAGGCATGGAAGTGAGAGCCCTAAGGCAAGGAAACTGCTCCACTGTTACTGTTCTTGAAATTACTTTGGTGCTCAAGTCACTTCTGAGCCAAAAATAATCAGATATTAGACCTCAGTGAACTTGTGAATGTCAGAAGTATTTTGGGGAATTTTGGAACCCATCATAACCACATATTTGGCCAAGATATGATGTGTGGCCTCAATTCAAAGAAACTGTAAATAGCACCATTTATCCAAATTATTATTCCCTTGCTATGACTGAACTTCAAAGAAAAGCAATTCCTTAATAGTTTGTATGATGCTATAAATAATATTTTTCTTTATTGCATACTGAGAAAAGAAAAGCATTTCATGAGTCATACTTATTGTGGGGTCTGTGGACAAAGCTCTCAAGGCTTTATGAGTTTCCACAATGTGCAAAAGGCTGAAGTTTCAACAGTCTTGTTTCTTCCAGCTATAAATTAAAGGCAGATTCTTAAAATACTTTGATATGAATAGCTGAACCTACTTCAAGAAACACCTTGGTGACTAAGTTGCTCTCAGATTCAAGCAGAGGAAAGGAACTATATGCAAAACCTCCTTACAGGTCAGATGAAAGAAAAGTTTTGTCCAGAAATTTCTTGGCTTTGCTTGGTGTTACCAGTCAATGGAGTGAAGGTAATGTGTTTACTGAATGCTATAATGAGTAACAGCCAGGACTGTTTTGGGTTTTTTAATTACTTACTTGAAATGAAACCTGCTAAAGTAAAGTGACTCTTGGTTATAATTTATTGCAAGTGACACAAATCCTGTTCTGTTACAACTCTAATCCTATTAAAGTCCATGGCAGCAGAGAGAAAAAATTGATCCTCCTTATTATAATTTAAAATTCTGAGCCAAATTGCCAGATAAACTGTGTCAAAACCATTTGGATCAAATATCAAATCTCTTGTATGAGAATCTCTGAATGTGGAAATTCCAATTAGACTGTATCTTCTGTAAAATGACAAAAGCAAAACCTGAAAAGACAGCGGTTTTCCAGGTATGCAATTCCTTGCCTACAGTGTTATCTTCTGCAACTAAGTACCTTTGAGTGACCTCAGTGCTGCTGTTTTTTGCTGTTCTAAGTATCAAAATATGTGAAGTTCAGTGGGTGCATCTGATGTTTAACCAGGTCTTGCTTAGCTGGAAGGGTAGTGGCAGTATCGTTCCTTTTGTCTGAACAGCAGCTGAAATAATAAACCACACTCTGTGATTGGGCACAGCTTAATCTTCAGTATCTATCTGATAGGAGAGAGGAGCAATCAGAGCCACAGTAAGGACAGGATCACCAAGAAGTGATTGGATAAGGTTCTTTGAAGAAATTTCCTGTGTCTTCTGATATTTCATCCAGAAATATCTATCCATTTTACTATTGCTCTGAGGAAAGCATAGGATACACTGAACCAACCTGAATTATCTTCTGACTGACCAAATCTAATCCATAACATTGTCAAAGAGCCCAGTAAATACATATGGGAATCATTTCCAGTTGTGTGCAAATGCAAATATAACTGCCCTTTTAATACACTTCTGCAGACAGTCACGTCTATGAACTTTGCATCTGTAGAGATTGCACTCAGATTGCCTCATAGGCCGTGTCCAAACTTAGAAGGCTGAAATGAAACTCTTAAGTTCAACTTTTTTTTTCCACCCTTTTGAAAAGCTTTGGTTTGTTGATTTATCCCCAGTTTTGGAGCAGAAGTTTGTTCTCCCCACTAGGCTTCCAGCTGCTGCTTTGCTAACATGTAATCATCTCTCATTGCTTTCAGTCTGGGGCCTAGAGAGAACAATGCTATATTACTGTAGAGTATTAGAGTATTTTTTAAATCTGTTGTTCATTGTATTTTTACAGGTGAAAATGCTATGAAACTAGTAATTGGTCCTGTATAATACACTCAGTAAGGAAATGGAGGACTTAAGATTTCTAGATGAGAGAACTGACATGAGGGTTTGGGCTGCCAGTCTTTGAGTAACAATTCAAACATGGTAAACACGGTGAGAATGGGTTGTTGCAAATGATAGTAACTGCAGCATTTCAGATGCCCAGTGCCTGCAAGGGAGCAGCTCCTGCAGTCTCTCCCTCTCTGCCTCTTTGCAGAATTTGTAGTAATCTTCTAGGACTTCATGAAGATTCTTCCCGTTATGTTCTTTTTACTGTGTCTAAGTATCATTTTGCTGTAGGTACTTGACAAATGTTAAATGAACTCTAGGGAAATTGCTGATTACATGGGAAATCTGCTCTTAGGGTTAGTGGTTTTTTGTTTAACTGTACTGTTAAGTCCATGAAACAGCAAGATACTCAAGCACAGAACTCTTCAATGTACAGCTTGTTTACGAACAGTAAGTGACTGCTTCCCTGGTATCACCTAACACACAAATGTCGATACTTATAGGGGGTTTTCAGTGTGCCATGGGATACTAACAGCATTGCCATGGAAGGGATTGTGAGTTTTGACCATCAAGAAATCTAAAGCTTTTTATTGTCACAGGATAGAACCTGGCAGTGACAGAAACCAGTGCTGGAACAGTAAACAGAGGTTGATTTTTGTACATTTCTCACAGGCATTCATCCAAATGAAACCATTTCAGTTTCAACTTGAACATGCAGGTTTCTAATAGCTGAACACAGACACAGAGATGCTTCTTAAGGACAAGATAAGTCAGTTTTCTGTATCTGGGCTTCTCTAAGAGATCCACTTGTCCCTTTGGAAACCAGTGTGAAAATTCAGATTAACCTCAGTAAAAGATGAACGTAAATATTAGCATGCCTTTAATAAACTGTTGTGATCCCTGTGGATCAGCTTTTGATATATTTTCCCTAGCTACTGTCCCAGTGTATCCAATGCAAATTTAGCTTCAATAAGTAAAAGTAGTAGGGGAAGCTGAGTCTTATCACTGTACTGCTGGCCTGCGAGTGTGGACTCTACTCTCTTTGGCTTCACAGGAGAGCAGATCTCCACAACTTTGAAAACTGCTGCATTTTCAGTCTTGCTACCAAAATTCTTTCCAATAATCTCAGTTGAACAGACATACCTTACAGCTGTAAAGGTAACCAACTTAAACCAATCAAATTCCATCTGGGAATTTTTCAGGAGTTTCTCTTTGTCCTAACTCTCTCCTTCTGGGAAGTTCTTTCAGGATCTCATTGTTTTATCAGCCAGGTGCTTTTCTCCCATCTCCAAATTCAGCCTGTTCCCAGGCCACAGATGTTCTTGTGGTCTTAACTTGTAGAAATCCGTGCAGGAAGTGCTCACTGTTGTTTCTTAGTGTTTCTTTCTTTTGTTTCTTGTTTGGCTTTTTATAGTAAACAAGCAAGCTTTTCCCTCAAAAGGCTGATTTTATTAATGTCCAACTGGTAAATTGTGTTCCTATGCTTTGCACTAAATCCTTTGTGCAGAAAACCTGAAAAAAGTTAACTTCCTTTTTCCTCTGCAGAACAATATTTTGTGATCCATAAAGGGAAAATAGGGATTTTTTTTTATTATTTACCTAGTAAATTCACATGAATATTATTCAAATATAAAATACATACAGTGGTAGGAGATACTGGAATCTTGAATTGTCAAGTTTAAAACCGGTACATCTTAGAAGACCAACAATTTGTCAATATAATCTCCTAAATAAATCTGAAGGATTAGTGATGATCTCTTTGCTAAAGTTATCTTCTACATTGTAGGATATTTATCAATTAGCTTGTTTATTGGAGATTTTTTTTTTTGGTCAGTGGTTATTTTAAGACAGGGCTGCTGAGACACTCAGCTCCACTGACTTGCAATAGCTTTAGCACTTGGAATTTATGACTTCAGAAATGAATGCTGTGGGTTCTCTTAAAGATTAATAACTAAAACCTGTATATATTTCTGGGGAACAAAACATAGACTGTTTGATTTTCAGTGAAACTAACATAAATGGCATGGGTTTGTACAAAATGCTGCTTTTCATTTCTCTTGGTCACATAATATACCAGCTAATGATACAGAAAGCAGGGCAAAAAACACCTCTATAGTTTTCAGATTTCATATTATTTACATGAAACCAGTGTGAAAGTTAATCCTGTAGCACAGCAGAAAGGATTGGATCACAAAGTCTTTTCTCAGAATGTTGTTTCTGACGGAGCTCTGTATGATGAGGTCAAATAGACCTTTCAGTTGGTTGAGGTATTTTTGTTTCTTGGCTGCAGGAGAGCAGAGGGAGGAAGAGATGCAGAGGAGAGCTAAGACAAGAATTTATCAGTGTATTTAGAGAGATCAGTCATAGAAATCTCATGGGTATCAAGCACATCTGGTCCTGGTCTTCTAGTTTGAAGATGAGGATAAAAAATTGAATCACTGGAGTCAGAAACAAGCAAGGGAAGCCAAATCCATTGTGAGCAAGTATGTTTCCAAATACAGAATAGTTTAATTATCTTTCCTTGTTAGGCCTGTTTTCTAGTATTTAAAAATAGCCAAGAGCACTCTTTAATCAACACTTGCAAACTATGATCTGGCTGTGACCTGTGTTGAGCATCCTGCAGGTCTGTGCTGTCTGGGTGCTCACAGTGGGGACAGATTTATGAGTTTTCCTGCATGCCTCCTGGACAGCTGGGAGGGAGGCCACTGTTCTTTTTGGTGTATAAATGAATGCCAGTGGTGGTAGTGACAAAACTGAAAGTTGGGTCTTGCCCTTTGCCTTCAGACAACTACTCCAGTGAAAAATAAAAAGGTGGGATTTACCCACTTTAGATACATAGGTGCAGTTACCGAGCACAAACTCAGTGCAGAGAAATAGATTCATCTGGAGTGTTGTTTGCTTGTTCTATTTTAAACATCTTTCCATTTAAAGTGGAGTAAACAACTTAGAAATGATCATTTCTCTTCACTAAACTTAAAAGAAAGCTTGGCAGCGAGTACAAACCTAGATTTTTTTTTTTAAATTTTTTTTTTTTTTTTGAAGCATGAACTTGGGCAAAACTCCCTCCTACTCAAAAGAGGTGGTTGATAAAGCCTCCTTTCTGCTTATTCTATTAATTAGAGGCCCGGTAAGGATATTAATTTTGCAGCACTTAGTTAAGATACAAAAGAGGCCCTTATGTCCCCTGTGGGGCAGCTGTAGTGGCAGGTAAATCAAATTCTGCCACCCCAAGTGCTTCTCGGGGATCCCACACTCAGGGGGACAGAAGGCCAGAGTGCAAACTGGTATCTACTCCCTTTACCTCCTCAATTCCCCTCGTGTCTGATGTACAGGCAATTACCACAATGTATCAACCTTGCTTTATTAAAATATTTCAAACTGATGTTTGCTGAGCTCTCAGATTTAGACCGTGCTGGTCTGAGGTGCTGTTCACTACTGCTTTTGGGGAGAAAATGCCTAGTGATTCACAAGCAATTTAGAGAGTTGGTAGTGGATCCAAAAGGATTCTGCCTACCCCTTTAAATTACTGTATTCACATATGTGATGATTTTTCAGTGCTCTTCCTGTTTATACTATCCTTAAACCTTTTTATAAAATTCAATGAGCTGCTGTTCCTCTAGCTGTTTAAAAAGAAAGAAAGAATTTCTTGCTGCAGGCATTAATATATTTATGTAATTGGGCCAAATCTTAATTGAATGTATATCTGTATCATTCTACTAATTTCAGTGAGAAAGAATTCATTAGAACTGGTAACTGAACTGAAATTCTGCTGATTAAAAGCAGCTGATAACCCAAGAACAATAGGAACATCATATGTGTTTATAATGCCATCTGAAATAAGAAAATTAATGAGAAAATGTCTGAAGCAAGGACAATATTGCATTATCTCTGTGTGTTGTATTGTCATCTTCAAAAATGGCTCTGAAGGAAGAATGACTCATTTTGGAAAACAGAGAAGGTAATGAAATATCCATGAAAGGTTTGAAAACCTAATCGTTACTGTGACTACTATAAATAGATTTTCATAAACTAAATAAGGGATTTCAATTAAATATCCAGGTGCTGACTTGGACAAAGTCATTAAATGTGTTGGGAGGTTGGGTTGACTGAGTTTTATCTAGTGGAATAATTAAGAATTCTTAAGTCACAACAAGTATTACACTGTTGTCCTTATTTTGGCTACCAGTGCCCCTCTTGGATCTCTTCTTTCTCACCTTACCTTGGTTGTTACTTCTCCTTGTGCATTGCAGAGTAATAGCAAATGTCTGCAACTGTTGTACCTTGATGCTTGTTTAAAGCAAATCAAAATGGAGGGAAAGAAGTCTGTGCAGTCAGAACAATGTTTTTCTAGTCAGGTAAAATACTCTCAAGAAGAGGAAAAAGTAATCCCTATGCAATGACTCAATTACTAATAAAGGGAACGACGTATTAGACTCTGGAGTGGTTCTTCTCAAAGACAAGCTGGTCGTGGAGCTCATCAGTTATTTCTGTCAACATCACAGCAACAAGATATGTGGAAAGAAATGCTCAATTACAAGTGTTCTGATCCTTACCCTGTGACTCTGTGCCAGTAATCCTGATACTAGGTTTTTCTTCAGCCCTGCACTTTCTAACTCTGTCATGCAGTGAGAAGGACACTTGTAAACACTGATGAGCAAGATAGCATCCCACTCACATGAGTATTAGTTACTGCACAAAGAGCCTTATGGGACTGTAAAGTTTGATTTCTTTCCTCTCCCACAGCTTGACAAGTTCTGATATTTTTTGTCCTCTATTGTTCCATACTATTTATAACCTCTAGCTACCCAGATGGCCCTCACTGTAGCCCCCTGCTAGTTTAGAAGAATGTTACTGTCGCCTTTCTGTCTAAAATGACTCGTGTGCTTTATCTTCTCAGCTTCCTCTTATTATTCTCCCTCAGATCATTGTTCTTGATGTTATTTCTAAAATTAATGTATTGATTTCCTGTCTCTCTCCTTGTCTTTTTATTAAGATGATAAATGTTTAAAGATAATCTGTCATTTATTACATATATTGTATCTATCTTTTATCTTCCAAGAAAATTGCTATCCTGAATTGAAGAGCTGAATCACAAGTGTAATGACTCTAGAAGAGCCATCAAACACCTCAGTGTTCTTCGTTTCATTACTTCATTTCCAGGTTGCTGGTAAAAAAGGACTATTTGTTTTCCAGCAACAGTGATATGATGGTTTGAATTTACATCTCTGAAACTGACTGCTACTAAGTGTCTGTCAAAATAACTTCTCAAAAGAAGCTGCTGTAACAAAGATATTAATCATATTTAATTTTGCGTTAGCCCATAAATTGGATATGTGCAAAGCCTAAAAGCTTCAGGTCCATAAGTATTCTGCTTCTTTACCATTCAGCCTTCAGAGTCAAATGATGCAGAGTCAACTGCAGCTCATGAGCTGCTACTGCTTTGGGTTTAAATGCCTGAAAAATAGGAAACCCAAGTGTTGTTTTCCTATCTGAAACCCTAAGCCAGACTAGGTTTCTTTCATCTGGTAAACTTATCTGTTTGGCAATTTAGCTCACATAGAGCCAAGTCCTGGTAAGTGTGAGCTCACACATCTGCTGGGTGAGTCCCCTGCCTGAAGGGGCTGTGCCCTCACTGCAGTGTGTAAACCTTGTCTTTGACTCAAACTTAGTATCTCATGTCTGCACTTCTGCTGATGTATTGCAGTCAGATTCCTCTGGAGAATGGCAGCCATTCCTGCAGAACTGTATGGTCCTTGAGTGCAAAGGAGGGGGAAAGGGGCACATGAGCAATTGAAATGATTCTGGGGAGACAGAGGGAAATGGAGCTATGAAAAAGGAAGCTGGGTGAAGGGGATGGACCCACCATGGACACACTGCTCTTTGTGTGTTTGCTCAGAAACATCAGGAGGTTGGTATCCCAAGCCTCCTGCCAGAGGCAGAGGCTGGAGTCCCCACACCCTGTGTCTGAAGGGCAGCGTGGGCAGTGCTGATCTTCCCTGGAGCTATGGCACCGCTTAAGGATATAATCTCAACAATCAAAACAAAAGATAACTCAGCCCACATGTTGGAACATGGCTGGATACCATTGACTTGAGTGGAATTTCACTCCAGCAGAGGCTTACCCCAGTCATGGTACTATATTCAGAAAGATAAACATAAGTGTATGCTTATATCCTGAATACAAGTTATTCGAGTTAGATAAGAGAAGAGAAAGTAAATATAAGTAATGCTATAGACCAGGATGCCAGCTGACCTTGTGTTTTGTCAACTCACTTTTCAGTATTTGTTCTGCTGAAAGGAAAACTTGAGTATTACTTTGTAATGTTTGTGAAAGGATTGATGTATTCATCTTTGTGCTTTTCTGTCTCAGCACTGCGAACAAGATAATGAGTGATTAATATGCTCTGCTAACGACATGGGCACACTGAGCAACACACTGGCTGCTCCCACTGAAGCCCAGGGGTGAGTACAGCTAGAGGAAGATGCATAATGTGTACAGTATGTAGAAGGATCTGTGGGGAGTTGAGGATGTTTACCCAGCCATAAAGAGAAAAGGTGTGTGTGTGTCTGACTCCATAGAAAATCCAACATCCTGTTTATCAAAGGAAACCTCTTGTTTTTTCATGGGCCGAGTTGTCCTTGCATTTGCATCTTTGAACAAAAGAAATAAGGAGAAAAATTAAAAATAGCTGCAGCATCAAACTTTCTTCCTGAACCAACCACCCCCATGGGGAGTGGTGGAAAGGCTCGACTCAGGCAGAGAAGTGTAATTGTGCAGTCAGCTCCCGGGTGGGAGCCCTGCTTTATCTCTGAACAATGGAATAATTTCCATCTGCTGGGTTGCAGCAAGAAACTGTCTCTGTTTCTGACAATACTTGGCATAGCATTGACTCTAAAACTACAACTTTCCATTGTTTTTTTGACCCTTGGAAAACTTTTTTCACGGACAAAAGCTTACTACCTGCATGTTTTTTATTTAATGTAACTGGCATTCTGCCACACTGCCTTTTCTGCTGCATTGTCATTAGGAGAAGGAAACTGCAAGACAGTGGCTGTATGTAGACAGCTTCACTCATTTCTAGTAAGGTTTTGCTGGGTGGCACTGAAGGGTGATGCCCTGGCCACTGGAGATGTAAGCTGTAGAATCAACTCTATGTGTTAGTGGTTTCCAAATCCATATTAGAGATGGAAACCTTTGTTGCTTTTGGGCCAGTGAAAGTCATCTCAGGTTCCCAAGACTGGAAGAGCATTTTTTCCATCTTGTGCTTAATGACAAACAATAAATATTCCAATAGGCCCGGCCAGGCCTCCAGCAACAGCAGTGCAGAGGCTGTGATGCACATGTAGAGCTTTGCAAATGATTTTATTCACGATGCTCAAGATGGAATAAAGCCATGTTCCCTCGAGCTCAGGAGAGCTCTGAGTGGAAACTCAGACACTGCCTGACTACTGCAACGACTCCCTTGTGTTGCAAGTGATGGGAGGATTTTTGGGAGAGAGGGGTGATGGAGAGTGCAGGTCCATTCTCCAGCTGGGGGTCAGCAGCAGCGGGAGGGAAGGAGAAGCTGAAGCTGCCTTGTCAGCCTCCTGGAAGAAGGAAAAGCATGTGACATTGCAGAAAGAAAAATTATAAGACCCGCTGTAGAGTACTTACAAAAAAATTAGGGAAGCCCAAAACCAAAACCTCATAATTTTGTTAGTTTTCAGGCATGTGCTACTATTCCCTATGGTGAGCCTGATATCTTTCTTTGCCAAATAATGGCAATAATAAAGTATCTTTAAAAACAGAATGCATGGTTTTATATATGCTGCAAAGCTATTTGAGCAAAATGCAACCCCTGACTGAACTTTGAAATGTCTGCTCCTAGAAATACAAGCCTTTATATAGCAGCATTCTGACAAGGATAATTTATGTATTCCACAGTATAGAAAATCCCAGAGGCAGTGTTATTTTTAGCTGTGTAACCTTTAAGCATATTCGTCTATATGGTAGTAAATTGGATTTTAACAGGTGAGTGACTTAATATAGCAAGGGAGATGAATTACAGATGTGGACAATGTCTGTCCAAATCGCTATTTTTTCCTGGCTCTAAATTATTCATCTGGGATGGCCAGAAGCCAGCTATGTGGATTATTGATAAAAGTGAGTTAAGAATAGATTAGAACATTTCTCTTGTGCAGTATAATGTTTCTTTGTTGACTGTGTTATTTTCCATCTTCCATTAAGCACTAAAAGCCCGACTTTTTAAACCCAATTTTAAACTATTCATGTTTTATATAAATAATATTATTATAAATGCTTGAGTTCCTTGTTTGTAGGCTAAGAGTTATTCTTTTAAAAGACATGATATTGCTGTAAACAAGAAGACAAACATTTCAGCATTTCGCTTGGGCATGGATTTCCTGGAGAAGTAAACTGTTCCTCTAAGAACTTGCCAGCTGCCAGAGCTGAGTAGCTGAACAGTGCAATACCCTTTAATTTTAGTTGATGGTGCCAATGCAGTTGGTATTCTCCTGTGACTATCAAAGTTTTAGCCCAGCTGTGGTTTTGTATGTTTTTTCTTCCTCTCTGTCCATTTTTCACTAATGATCTTTATTTTTAATAAATCTAGATATCTGAGAAGATTAAAGAAGTTTTTGGCCTCTACCAAAAAAATGAAGAGATGGAGTTATGTAAGGGGGATGAATTTGATATGTGATCATGGAAAAAGGCATAAAATAAATGAGGTTTTATTCTACTTGATGTGCAAGAAAGCTCAAATAACTATGAGCAATAAATGAAGACTCTACTGTGGTATAATAAATGTGAAGTGACTCTGCCCTTATGAAGGTCATAGGAGTCATTTTTTTGCTGCACTAATACAGTGCTACATTGCAACTGAGATTAATTTTGGTTCCCACATGTCATAGAGAAGTTATAAGTGAAATCAAGAAAGAAATCAGAAAGGTAAAAAAAGGAAAAAAAAAGAAAAAAGAAAAAAATTGTCATTAATGAGGAAACAAAAAGATATAGAAATGAGTCCAAAATCCTGACATTTCTTTTGGAAGGGAATTGGAGTATTTTAGTCCTTGGTCACCTTTCTCACCTATGCTATGGTGAATAGCTGTAAAGAAGGAGTGGTAAAAACAGTAAGATTGAATAATTCTGGTGTTCTGTACAAGAAATGTGGAGAAAGGACAGCAGGCAATTCCCAAGTAAGCACTAGAGGTTAAAGATTTGGCTCTAAACTCAGACCTTGTCTTTTTGTGTCATCAGCATGTATTTCCTTAGTCTTTTTGCCCCAGTATATAATGAATATAATGCTCTCTCTTGCATATTGTTGGAATTACTTTATTTCCATGAATGCTTTTTTCAATCCCAAGCTGAATATTTTCTTGTCTGTACTACATTTCTGTGTGACTTTTAACTGTAACATAACTGTAAAACAAGCTACAATTCATCAGCTGTGCTGGTAATACAAGAGAAAGCATTGTCCCAAACATGTTTCTTGGCAGTCTTCCTGCTTCTGGTCTTTCTCCAGCTCTAGATTTCTGAGCTATTGGATATGGTAACTTGATAATGTGAGTAAGAGTTTGCCTTTAGATGAATGGAAACTGAGGTACAGGTTGTGTAAATGAAGACACTGGTTTTAAAATGTCCAGCTGCCTTATTTTTATCACTCCTGCCTTTGAATTTGTGTGTAACGGGAACAACTGGAAATACTGTAATGCTGTGAACTGTGGTGGTGTCTCTCAATGAAATGTCATTGCCATTGTAGTCATTAATTAAATGACCTTCTAGAAAAGGAGATTTGGGGTGAGAAACAGCAAATGGAGAATTGGAAGTTGAATGACAAAATGATCTAAGATGCACAATGTTTATAGAGGCTGTGCAGTAAATTATCTGAGTTAACACATACAATTACAGAAAGATAAGAAAGTTGGAAGTAGAAGATAACTCCAGTGAAGAAATCTGGTATTGTCTCTCAGGTGAATTTTTCTTTCCATTTGTTAATGTGCTAACTTATGATACAGAACTGTATCATTGGACATTTGAGTTTTTTAAGATTACTGTTGTTATTCCACTAAGTCTCACTATTTCTTACACTCCCTTTATTCTTCATGTTCCAGTCAGAGTATATCTTGATGGCCAGGATTTTTCAGGTGTTCAGTGTTGTTTACTCTGACTGTCTGGACAATGCAACAACTTGTTTTGCTATTCTTTTCTTCTTCCCTGCCCTACATCTTCCTTCCTCTGCCCTTTCCTCTGCTCACTCTTGGCTGTGCAGTCCTGCCCCATCCTTGAACTAGTTCTGAGCCATAACTGAGCTAATTTATCTTTCTAACAAAATTTAAATGTAGTATAACCTTTTTCTTGATAATTTTCTGCCATTTCAATGAGCTGAAACAGAAGGCCATGACAAGTGCCAGAGTCCAGCTGGACAAGCTGGCTGAGAGCAGGGGAAGGGCTGGAAAACAATGATCTGTGCAGAGGGGTTCACTGGTTTTGTCACGAGAGACAAGTCTTATTGGCATTGTGGCTGCTTGCTTTTGTTTGCTGACAGACTGTAGAGGAGCTCCTGAGGAATGCATTCAGTGCAGGTAGCCTGAGGGGCAGCTGCAGCCTGAGCTCTGGGGGGCAGGAACCCGAGGAAAGAGGCTGTGAGCTGCCAACCCATTTCATGACAAAGGGCACGGGGACATGTGGCACGGCCAGGAGAGGGACATCCTGCCGATGGCCCTGGACTTTGCTGCACTTGGACTGTGGGGGTATAAAAGCCCAGGGGTTCCTTGGTCTGGGGTCCCTCCTCAGAGGTACTAGTTTGAGCTGCTAATTTCTTACTTAGTTATTGCACTAAGATTAAGTTATTTTAGGGATTGAGATGTCTGAGGCTCTGCTATGGGAGCCCTGGGGCCAAGCCAGTGAGGAAACCTGGTCTGACTGAGTGTGGTATATGTAGTTCCAGAGGGGCTTCAGTCCCAGCTCACATGGTCGAGGTGTGACTGCCAGAGTGGCTCCTGGATGGCTGGACAGCAAAGTTTCCTTAACAGGAACTGTAGGCCAGTAGAGAAACACTTGGCCAAAACACACCAGTTAGATGAAAATGTGTGATTTACAGAGGACATGTCTGAAGGAGTGCAGCCAGTACCAAGAACACAGTGGGGCACAGTGGAAAGCCTTTCCCCCATTAACCTTGGCACTGTTGTTTCCTTTTTGCCTGTATAAAAAGTTTCCTCTTCCTGGACTTTGCATTGTGTTTCCCTGAAAGGTTTCAGTTTCCCTCATGGAAATTATGCAAATGTCAGTGTGCGCACGTAAAACAACCTAACAGTGGCACAAAAAGTACAGGACTAAAATAGGTTTTGCTAATGTATAAAAAAAAAAAAAAATCTGTGCAGCAATGAGAGACCTAATTTCCCTGCTACATATTTAAATTATTAGGAGATAATTCTGTCATGAGTCTGCAAAAGTCTCATTCAGAAAATGAACAATAAATTCTAAGAAGTGGATGCACAAATTTAGTGACAATGATGAAGGAAATAGTCCTGGGATGTAGAAGCAAATTTATTTGCTGCTCCAGATTTTTAACAACTGAAGGAGGTCAGTTTGTGTTTAAAAACAAGCTGACCTTCCAGCAGGGGCCAGGCATGAAGCTTTTTGCCAAAGGTGAATGGTTTGGAAAACTGAGCGTGTGTGAAAAAGGAAACAGTGGAAACTATTCTGTCTGGAGCACGCTTGGGCTCTGGAAAGCAGCTGTGTAAAAATGTCACCCTCTGACTAAGTAGGTCTGTTTCCTACGTGTATAATCAGCCTCAGCTTGTTCCCTGTTTCACGTCCTGCGTGCAGGTTGTGCGATGGCTGCAGTCGATATATGGCTGTTGGTGTTTAAGTTGCTTGGTGCTTCACAGCCAACAGCAGATGAAGCAGATGCTATCCCAGCTCTTGCCATAAGTGGAAGATTTGCTTTGCAGACTCTTCTCTGCAGATCTCTTCTTTTGTTTCACCCTTGCAGGTGCTTGCAGTGTCACTGGTCCGAGCGGAGTCCCTTTGGGGGGGTATTTGCAGAAAGCTCAGGCTCTGCAGGACAGAGCTGCCAAGTGTGCTAGCAGCCACCCTGCCCTGTGAAGTGTGGGTGCCCCTTTGCCAGAGAGCCCTGATGGGCAAGGATCAGGTCTCTCTTCTGTGAATGTCACTCCAAAATTCCAGAAAGGAAGCACTGACACCTTAGGACTAGCAAAGCGTGAGTAATGCCACTAAAATCAATGTAAGTTCTCCTAGTGATTTGCTGGTGGCTTGAGGTCCTAAATTGTGACAGAAGCACATATTTTGATGTAAATATGTCTATAACATATTGCTATATTTATACTTCAGTTTTCCATCAGATTTTAAGCTCATATAATAACTCTTGAAGTGTAAGAGATGGGTATAAATTACCTGCAATTGTGTCATTTGTCTGACAGGGGAAGTTAATAATGTTAGTCTTTGAGGGAACCACAGCAAGAAGCATAAATAGGAGCAGAACACTGTGTTCTTTCTTCTGTCTTGCACTGATTGTGACATGTGAGCAACCTACCAACACAAATAACGTTATCGGATCAAAATCACCAGCCAATAATAAATCAGCCCTGGCATTAGCAAGGCTCTTGCTCTACAACAATGTGACCTCCAGTCAGGAAGAGATTTTATATTTTGTCAAAGATGTTTGCATTTGCTAAGAGGAAAGTTGTGCCAGTACCTGGGAGATGTGCAGCACAGGTCGGAAAAACAAAGAGAGGTGTTAATTCATACAGAGTATGTATTGATGAGGTTGTCTTCCAACTACCCAGAACAGCTGCAGAGGCCAGGAAGTGTTTCCAAAACACAGCAGAAGTGGATGGACAGCAGATGCTTGGTCTATATGGGTTATAGCTCAGAGCTGGACGTTACTGATTGCAAATGGCTGGCTGCTGGCATACATGGGCAAAGGTAAACCTCTCCGTGCAAATGTCTAATACTTGTAAAACTGGATGTAGGCAGCTAATGAAATCTGCTTTCAAAGTTACTGGCATTTCTATTTACATAAAAAAACCCTGTCTTTTCATGTTAAAAAGTATTTGAGAATACCAGTCAGTGCAGAAACATCAATATAACAAAGGAGACTGTAATTTGTCCCCTTTGAAATGAGCTGAATGTAGAAAAGTTCTTTTATTTATAGACATCTTGGTGGCAATGTGTGTTTTGTTATAACTGTGTTTCTACATGTTATCAGCACCCATCAGTGCATTTCAGATAGATCCCAAACCAGAAGCTCTAGCATTTTTCCATTCCCTCCCCTGCATTTTCCAAGCCTTTGTAATCCCAATCACAGACTGTATCAAAAGTGAGGAGGGGAGGATGAAGCATTAGCAAGAGTATCACAAAGCCCTGTTTCTATTGAAAAAATAAGTATTTGATTCAAAATTATTGATTAGGTTTAAACTCTTTTGAAGTCAGTAGTGACAATCTACTGACCCTACTGCAAGATGAATTATTCCCAGAGATCCAGCACACAAATTCAGAGCTACTTAGCTAGAAGTAGCAGGCTATCTCTAAACCAGAGACAAAATACCACATTAAATGCATGTATTTACTGTTTGTGTACTAAGCACAAAGAGAAGGGCATAGAGCATGCCAGGAGAGGAATAAGGTAACTTCTATTTTATGCCATGAAATTGCATCTTGACAACACAGTGTATCTATTTGTGAATAGTGCATAAGCGACCCTGAACTGTACCGGGAAGTGAATAAGAGGGGATCTGTGCTGTTAGATGTACAGCTGATGGTGGAGGACATCCCCTGTACTTTCTGCACTGTACAAAGGAGGAAGGAAGGGCAGGTTGCACAAAGGCAGTGCCAAACCGCCAGGATTTCCTCCCTGAGAATTTCTGGTCAATGTCACAGAGCACTGTGTATTGCACAGATAGATATTGCATCAGTGGTAAATGATGCATCTATATCTGTGTCAAAAGAACGTAGTCATGGATGCAAAACTGGGCACGCAAAAGAACTGCTTGAATTATACTTGCTTTTAAAACTTTTGCTTAGCCTTTCCTGAGTACATACATCAAGACATGATCTTTAGAATTTAGGTACTGCTTTGATTTCCAAATACACCTTAAATGTCTACTGCTGTCCTAGTTTGGGCACGGCTGTGGCCAGCTTGTACCCCCATCTCTGTGCAGATCATTCACAGGTAGGTGACATATGAAATCCGCATGGAACTGGTATTTTTTGGTGCCCTTGTGCTTTCTCTGGTTTCTGTACGGCTTTGCTGTTGCACAGAACATCTATAAACATAACCCGCAGTCACCTTTTGTACTTTCTCATTTTCTCCCCAAACAAGAATGGTCTGGTCTGGCCTTTGCAGTAATCTCTGATGTACAAGCAATCTATCTCCAGTGATGCAGGGCAGGAGTCAGCGATCTGGGCTTGGCAGCAGGAGGAGGTGCAGGGCTCTGCCCTATATTTGACAGCAAAAGTGCAAAACTTTGCACAGACCAAAGGGACTCAGGTGTTCACTTGACAGAGGCAGGAATCTGTGGTTGCAGAACGGTGTCAGAGCCAGAGCACTCAAACCCTGTATTTTCTTAGAGCAAGGGATGGCTGGTGATGGAAAGGTCTTCCTACCTTCCAGTGCTTGGAGCACTGCTTTCTCTCTATCTTGCAGGGACAAACTCTTTCAGCTGCTGTCAAACTTTTCTCTCACTTTGAAATTTACCTGTGAGGCAATTCCTCTGCAGAGCCCAGAAACAGCAGCAAAGAGCAAACTGGTATTGGAGACATTTCCTTCATAGTGGCTCACTAAACTATCTGAGAGATTTGTATGAGACACTGGCAGTTTCTCTGAAAGAATAATCAAAACTCCTCAAAATGTTTAAGGAAAGTATGGCAAGAATTTAAGTCTTGTGTTAGAAAAGTTGTTTGTTTCATTCCTCAGAGAATTCATTTATAAATAATGTTGTAGTACGTTAACTTCTTGTGCACCCAGTCCTACCCAATACTCTTTCTGGCTCTTGAAATGTTTAGATGGAAACTACAAATATATCTAATTATGCTTACTTATTGTCTGTCTCTTGCATTTACAAAGATGCAACCAGGTTTAGAGCTTAAACTACAGCACTTGTTTAAAAATGTGATGTTTCAGGCACTCTTACGTAAAATGTTTGAGTTCTGGGTTCTGCTTGAACTTTGTTTTTTCTTTCTAGAAATTTTTCATTGCTGTGTCATCAACATGGAAGAAAGATGTTGTGTGATCAAACAGAGATGTAAAACCAACCTATTTAGGTCAGTGACATCCGTGTGCTCAGATTCTAAATCCATGTAGACACAGGTGTTAGAACTGGACAGCAGACTTCTTTACCCTCGGATTGACTGAGCATTTTTAATATCTCCCTCTCCAACTCCACAGGTTGTCTCTGGAAGCCAGAATAATGTACTGCTGAAAGTCATTGACACTGTTTTATCCAGCTTGTGGTAACAAAAAACCCCAAACACACACCCAAACCCCCCTGAAAATCTTCAGGCCCTAGTAACATTTAAAATTACACCAAAAAAAAAGCCCTCATTGGTGCGCATTTGCGCATATTGCGCTGAATGGAGCACAAGGTGTTGCACCGAGGGACGCACAGGAGTTGCAACACTCCCTGGAGAGGTGACAAATGTAGCAGCCTGTTTCTTTCTGTGCTAATTGTGCAATCGCTTCTTTGTCATCATCAAGGCAATTCTTGCCTGCTCTTGCAGCAGTGTGTGCCAGTCCTCTTGCCCTTTTTGTGTGCCCTTGCTGCAACCCCAGGCTGCCCTGGGATCTGCTTGACCCTGCTGCTGATGGCAGGGGCTGGGATAGGGCTGTCCCCAGGGACAGTGACAGATACAGGGACTCTTTCACCCCTTGTTCTCACACACTGGTAGGTGTTAAACGAATAATGATGCAGAGCCTGTTTCTGCATCTGTACGCAGCTCTATGCTCATATATCACCTCTGCTGCCTGTCTGGAGGTTTTTCCATGATGTGCCTTTATCTTGGCAGTTTGATTTGATTCTCGCAGTCTGAAACACAAGGTTCATGAATCAAAAGGGGATCCCACCCCCGTCTGAGGGGTTTTGCCCATAAATGGTATTTAGATTTATAAACCGAGTAAAACAGTTGCTATTTTAAGAAGATGCTGCTGAAAGTCTGGCTCTGTCCCTTCGCAGCTGGGTCTAAATAATAATTTTTAAATGTTCCAGAGTGGTGAGTCCGTTACCTTACAGTGGGTTCTCTGCACTGCAGCAGCAGGAGCTCCAGGCAAAGGCAATGGCATTGCACCATTTTATGTTAGTCCTAACCACTCTATAAGAATTAAAAAGTTAAGACCTCTTAAATATTAAGAAAAAGGGAATTTGGTTGGGGAGGAAAGTAGGGGTTATTAGCCTTCTATGTAGCCTTTTGTGCTTTTGGAAGTCACGTTTCAGATCTGCAACCACAAATGCTATAAACGTGTTTTTTAAAGAAAATTGAATTAGTCATATTAAACAACAACTCAAATAACTCGGGGCTCCCATAAGGCAGAAAAGATTCCTTAAGTTAGAAATGCTGGTGAAGTACAACATGCTTTTAATGTACCTCCAGTCCTAAGGCTTAAACTTTCACTTTCCATTTTCCTTGCCCAAACCTTGTCAAATAATCTCACTACAGTGGATTACTAAATAGCCAATTAATTAACACGCCACGGTTGTTTTCTGCCATTGCCTCACTGCCCTACTTTTACTGGTCTGCTCAGGAAGCTGTGTCATGAGGATGTGTAAGTGCCACCACACTGACATCCGCAGCTGTGCATGATGACACCTCCGAATTAATCAAAAGGGAAAGGGCTGCAGCAGTGACTGATACAGAAAATATTAAGAAGTGTCATAATGAGTAGTGTATGTGGGAATGCTGGGTGTATATGGGGTTTCACTTAAAAAAGCCTTGTGGTGTCTAAGTAAGTCTTAAATCGACAGAGTGAGAACAAAGACTGCACCTAAGCTTTCTGGGCTGGCCTATGTGAACAGCAAATCAAACAAACAGGGAGCATCAGGTTTCTATTTTTAAACTGAACATTCCTTTTGGTTTTGTGCAGAACAGTGTGTAAGCAGCGAAGGGTGCACCTTTCTGTAACATATGTGATGATGGGCCAGCGGTGTGAGTCCCTTCTGCTGTTGGCTGGAAGTGTGGGAATGTGTACCACAGTGTAAATATCACCTTCATACTCACTGGGACGTGCAGGTGAAGCGTAATCGGCCGCAGGGTTGTGAACAATCCTGGCGTGGCTCGCAGCATGAGAGGTTATCAAGGCCCACTCTGTGGGTCGGGCTCCGGGTGCAGTGCAAACAGCTCCTGTGGGAACTGTGCACGTAGGTTTAACACCGTGTGCTATCAAGTATTTGACAGCTCTGAGTCACTTCTTGACCTTTCTCTCAACCACTTCAGTAGTTGGAACTGATGAGCAGTTTTGCCACCGAGCCCTGCCTCGCCACGCGCCCTCACCCCAAACCCACAGCTGATGCTTGCGGCAGTGACATGGAAGGGGATGTAGGGAGCTGGCTACTTGCCGTGCCAGAAATGCCAGAGCTGGCATCCCGCTGGGAGGGAGGACGTGTGGGTGAGAGGGTAGGATTGCACCACCCTAAATATAGATGGGAAGTCCCCAGCTACGCTGCTGTGGGATTACATTCCAGTCTCTGACAATAGCACATGATTTTCAGGCTGCATTTTTGCAGTATAATGCTGGGTTTGCCTCTTCCTTAAGTGCCTTGTGCTATGCTATTCTAGCCCTGGGTGTGCGAACAACTTTGGCATAATACAGACATACATCCCTGACATAACGCTAGGCAAGTACTTTCATGTTGGAGTGTATGTGCTTGTCTGTGATAAATAAGCTTGTCCTGGGCTCCTGCAGTGATAATGCAGAAAGAGAACTTTCAATCACACAGATTTTCTACCTTTTGTGAATGGCTGCATTTTTGCTCCTTACTTTGCTGTGGAATTCAGCAACTGGCAGCACTGGCTGTGTGTGCTTACAGGAGTGTACAGAAGGGACAGGGAAAATATGAAGCTCCTAGGTCCTAATTACAACCTCATCAAAAGTCTTGAGAAGCTTTTCAGCTTTGCTTTGACCCATTCCCATTCCTAGATCTGCATGTTGGCTCAACCCCTTAACTCTCACGGGGGCTCTGCACAGTGGCACAAATCCCTGCTCATTGCCTTATTTAGCATGGCAAAGACAAGATGATTCCTCTCTGCTTGTGCTCTGGCTGCAAACCACTGCTTGGAGATTTCTCGCAAGCACGCCACTGGCTCTAATAATCACTCAGCCTAATTTTGGTTTTTTGGTGGGATTTTTGGTTGGTGTTTTTTTTTGTTTGTTTGGTTTTTTTGTTTTTTTTTTTTTTTTTAGTTTTCAAGTTTTTTATTTTTAATCTAGCTAGTCATATCTTAAAAGCTGCTGATACTTTCGGCCTCTGGATGATCCAGAGTGTAATTACAGAGTGTGCAAGAACGTGTTCCCACTTGTTTGTTTTAGATCTGCCTCCCAGCAGATGCAGTTGGGTGCCAGACACTTCCCACAAGTGTAAGATTGTATGGAGCAAGGAAAGTTTGTTTTGGTTTTGGTTTGTTTTTTTTTTAAACTTCTCTGCACGATTTGCAAAATTATAAATGGGTCTGTCTGTCACCTTTTTTTCACAGCTTAAAATATTAAACCCATTCAAAACTGGCTGCTGGGGAGCAAGGCGTGAAGTCCTTCCTGAGAACAGACACTCTGCCAGCTCCCAGACCAGAGGGGAGATGAACATGGATCTGATTTCACAATCTGGGGCTTTCTGCTTATCGCCTTTTTCCCATGGGCTTTTCTGTGGGAAACAAATCCCTGAAAAGGAAAGTTGTCCAACGTGGTAACGGGATGTCTCTTAAGCACTGGCTACTGAAGGCAATGGGAGCTCAGGGAAGCCAAAATTGCTTTTGAAAGCTGCTCTGATGTTGCCTGGGGACTTTGTACATCTCTTTATTTTCCATCTCCTCCCAGTAACGTATGGCAATAAAATAAGATCTAGTGTCAGGAAATTGCTCTGGAGTTAGCTCAGGTTTTTTTAAAATTTAAAGCAATTCCTGAATGTCTGTGTTCCCAGAACTTTACTCCAAGTGTAAATCCATTTTAGCTTAATGTAGTTCCTTGAATGGGCTGAACTAAGTAAGGAAAAGACAGCTGCATACCAGCACCTGAATGTTTCTATCCTGGACCAAATGCTGTGGATTATTTTATTCCACATTAACTATTCCAGCAAATTTTCCTATGAAAAAAAAAAAAGTTTAATGGAACTGTGGAAAGAACGAAAACCTTTTTTTTCTTTCCAGTAAATCAAAGCATCACTGTAACCTCATTGAAGTGCTTCATATTTTCCCAGACTGAGAAACTGAGAGGGTATTTTGGATAGAAAATTCTGTTATGCTGACATTTAAAAACACCAGTCTTGATACCAACCATCCCTTTTTTGCAAATCGTATACTCTAAAAGGCCTCATTTTAGTTTGAGAAGCAAGAAAGATGTAGAATTAACATCCCTTTTTGTAACTGAATTGTGCCAGCTTTGTACGGCAGATCCAAGTCTAAGCTAGGGTGTATTTCTTTAGTTCTTTTTATGTGTTCCCAAAATGAGGTTTCTCGTCTCTATTTCCCACATGTTCTTACAGGGGACCAGGCACCAGAGAAGCTGGAAGGTCTTCTTGTCAATCTTCTTGACACTCACCTATTCCCAGAACTGTCATTGTTGGAGACAAGTGAACATTTTTCAGACACGACTTCTCAACAAATATCTTTCAGGAAACAAAGCCAGAAATCGGCAGAGCTGGGAAGTAGATATAGAAGGGAGAAAAGTGTTTTGATAACCTGGGGCTGCTCCAGGACAGAAAGAAAGATGCCTCCAATCAGCTGTCACCACACCACACTAGCTGTGAAAACATGGCAGGCTGTTCTCCAGGGGTGAAAGTTTTAAGTCACAGCTTTGACTGCAGTCTGGTCTTATGCCTAATTAACTCAAAATTAATGGCCCAACACCTAGTACAACAGGTAAGCTCAGTGGTGCAGAAAAAACCCTCCATATTATGTTCAGGATAATACTTTTTTTCATAGAACTGTGTCGATTAGTCTTGAAGATCAAAGAATTGTAAGCATAAGTTTAATGTATTGCTTTTGTTTCTTGTGCCCATTTTTGAGCCTTTCCTAATATCCAGTATTTCATTTCTTCAATGTCCGTGTCTTTACAACTTTCATTTTTAAATAAAGAACCCCCTCTTCCGTGTATTTAGCTGCTTTCTTACCAAATCGCTATGCAGATTCTCAGATGGAGTAATGGGAAAGATGAAGTTAATGTTTCTGTGGCTGATTACTTGATTTGAATGTCAGGCTTTTCTGAAAGGCGAAACTTGAGGGGAATATCTATTCAAAACAGTTGCTATTTCATATTTGTCTTATTTTAATATTAATGAGAATTTGTGTTTTAAATGCAGTCTTTATAGATGGTAACTCCTATCCAAACTCTAACTGATAGGTAGAAATACGACTAGTCTTTGAAGTCATTGGAATGATTTCCCTTGGCACCAGATCTAGCTAATAATCAGTAATTTGGATATATTACCTAGCAGCAGTCAGAAAGAAAAATGCTTTAAGCCACCTAGAGAGTGCTCAGGTATCTTGTAGTGTGAATCACTGTGCTTCATTTTGGGTCTAAATCAAGAGCTGTACCAGTTAGTCTTTTGTATCAGACTTTTTACAAGGGCATGTAGTGACAGGACAAAGGGGAAAGGCTTTAAACTGAAAGAGTGTAGGTGTATATCAGATATTAGGAAGAAACTCCTTACTGTGAGGGTGATCAGGCACTGGCACAAGTTTCCCAGAGAAGCTGTGAATGCCCCATCCCCAGAGGCGTTCAAGTGAAGGGTGTCTAGTGAAGGGTGTCTCTGCCCATGGCAGGGGTGGTTGGAACAAGATGATCTTTAAGGTCCAATCCAACCCAGACCCTTCTATGATTCTATGATAAATGAGGGAAATATTTGAAGCTGAGACTTCCCAGCAGAGCTGTAAGTCTTGGAGCGCTTGATCCTCACCCTGAAAGAAAGCAAGGTGTCATTACTGCAGTGTGACATGACTGAAGTGATGTTGGCTGAGCTTCCAACACCAGCTTGGTTTCAGACAAACCTGGCTTCCTGTGAAAGGTTAATGTAAACAGTGCCTGCATGAGGAATCTATTTTGGAAAACACACCAGATGCTCCCCCTGGGAGGAAAGTGGCTGCTGCAGAGGTTAATGGAAGGAAAGTTGTGCTGGCAGTGTGCAACTCAAGATGTGCTCGTCAGTAATTGGCGTCATTTGGTGATACAGAAAAGGTACATTTCAAAGAGATTTCAAACCAGAAACCTGGCTCCAAGGTCATCTCACAGTTATTTTCTGTCCATTAGATCCAGTTCTTAGTGACCAAGGACAGACTGGTTTCTTAGTTCGTAGAAGGATGACATAGAAAAAAAAGACGTCTGATATTGCTGACTTCAGTTACTCCTGCCAAGGAGAAAATGTGGGTGAAAAGGATTCCCCGAGTTTTGTAATGCTGCAGCTATGGCAGTAAATAGAGACGGTAGTTGGGGAAGACTGCAAGAATAGAAATAATTATCATCAGTCACCAGGCTTGGGGAAAGGGAAAGAACCTACTAAGTCAAATTATCCAAGTCTTCTGGCATTTCGGAAACTGCAGCAAGGGTCAATCACAGTGCTCCCTTGCTTCATCCCTATCTGCAAGAAATGCATCCTTGTCTCTTTGGGAGAGATTAAACTAGGAGGCATGGGTTAGTCAGGAAAAACACACATGTACTCAAAATTTCATTGAAACTTGGGCAAATTTTAAGTGAAAGTTGAAGCTATTCAAGCAAGAACAGTTAAAATCCTTGCTTTAATTGGAACTGTTTAGCCCCAGTTGAAATATAAATCCGGTAACTGCAGTCTATAATAACACCAGCTTCAGCTGCTGCTGCTGAGCTGTGCCTGCTTCCAGTAAAACTTTTTCTCTGTTATGGGTAGTGCCTGAGAGGGACAGAATATTTATAAACTACACAGTAAGAAAGGTGCTGCAAAAAACTAAGTTAAAACTAACCCTCCTCTCAAATATATTGGTTTCTTGACTGAGTCAGTATGATCCCAACTAGTTTGAGAAGGTATCACTGTTTGGTGGTTTTGAAATATTGTAGAAACCAGCAAATTCAGCTGGCTATCTTAATCAATGGTAAAATGCCTCCTGGCAGGGAATTTGTAGTCTGATATTTGCCTTATGAAAATCAATACACTGTAGGCAGTGTTTCCTATACTGTAACAGCGTGGGTTTTACTTATTCTGAAAATGGCATTCATCCAGAGAAAGCCACTAAATAAATGAAGATGTACTGTTGGAAGATATGAATTTGCATCAGTGCTTTCCTAGCTCTATTTGGAAACCAGGTGAATGGCTTTTGGAAAAGGATGGTGCTGAGCAGCTTTGTCCATTGACATTTCTGCCCATTTGCATTATTCCAGTGACTCAGAACAGGTCATGTTACAAATGTACTAAAATTATTGCCAGGCCATAGTTGAACCTTGAACCTCCCAACAAGCCTGTTAAGCGTCAGTAGGCACTCAGGTGATCTGTAATGTGAAACCACCTATTGGATGTTAAACCAGCCAACCAGCCCTTCTCTTTCCTAATGACTGACCCAAGGTGCCCCTTCCCTGTTTGGGCATCACCACATTCACAGCTTTGCTGGTGATATCTGCCATTTCAGCTGCTGCCACAGTCTGTAAATGTCTCCTGATGTGCTGCTCTGTGCCCAGTCTGGCTGGGTTATCAAGGAAGGAGGGGCTGGAAATCCACAGTACCATTTCCAGAGGAATGGCATTCCTTGTGAAGAGGCTGGTGATACACCAAAGGAAGGAGGAGGTGGAGTGCAAAGGGGAGAGTATGACAAAACACTGACGAGAGACTTGAACCCTGACATCAGTCAGCCACGCCTTCCTGTAACTCAGGCCATGGGCTCTCCCCAGTGTGTTCCTCTCTTCCCCATCACCCTTATCTGGGTGTCTGCAGGGTAAGTTGGACCAGTGATCTGATCCCACGGAAAACAAACCCACCAAAAAAAGAACAATTTCCTGCCTGACCAGCTTGCTCATCCAGCTTCTCAACAGCTGCACAGCTGCTAAATCAGATGCAAGGGCAGTGAGGGACATGCAGGGACCAGGGAGGGGAGGGAGCGGGGGAGCATGACTGTCCTGCTTCCTGGTAAAGCAGCTGTTGTTGGTACGTCAGACCAGAGCGTAACACGAAGATCATATCCTTCGTTTGTCTGAGCAAAATTCCTTGAATCCATGCAGCTAGCAACAGCCAATGGAAAGCTCACTGCATGCTGATGCTGTCCCAGCAAAGGCATACCCTGTCAGACACCCAGTGTGGTGGCACTGGGGAGGACGTGACCAAACAGCCATCACCCAGCCAGTGATGTCACTCAAGGTCCTTTGATACGCATGTTAACATTGTGTTGAGATTTAAAAAAAGATGTCCAAATGTGGCTGGTTTTGGTAAACTGCTATTAAAATAACCCTGTGTATTCATTTGTGGTTATGTCAAATTGACAAGTGGCTTGTTCCAGGAAAAAGTAACATGGGCCATATTAAGTTTGACCGGCATAAGCTACACTTTGTTGTCAGTAAAGCAGCAAAGCAGCTGTATTATTTCTATCCTCAGGGAGTGCAAGCAGTGATGCTCCCGCCAGCTCCTCTTGATCTGAGGCAGGGTGGAATATTTCCTACCTGCTGGCACTCTGCTATCAATTACACACTTCCTTAACGACAGTTCACCCACACAACCCTATTGTCCGTGGCACTGAAACCATGCAAGACCTGCATCTGGTATGTTGCTTGCCTATAAATAGTACTTTGTTCCCCTCATATCTGTTTGTTTCTGGTGGCATCGATTCCTGGTCCTGCGCTTGTCACCAGCAGCCCAGCCCAAGTGCCAAAGCCCAGCCTTCCACTTGGGCAGCTGTGGGGCAATGTTCCACCAGCCTGTGCTTACTCAGAGGAGCTGCTCCTGTCTTTGGACATTGTTTCCTAACTTGTCGCCTTGTTAATGACTGCCAGCATTGTTAGTCACTTACAACTTCCTAGTGGAAAATATGTTCCCCACAGACTCCTCTCTGATTCTACCTGCTCATGTGTGAACAGGGGATGACTCTCCTGTGCTGTGGCTGCCACTAAAACCTTTGCTTGATGGTGATTCACAGGGCTGAAGCAAAGGCTTGGCAGGTCTGTGCCCCTTGCTAGTGGCCAGCCATCCTCTACAATGTCCTGTTTTGACCATGCTGCCAGCCACATGGCTGGCCTGGCAGGAATGCTCTGTCTTCCCTAGGAAAGCCACTTCCCATGCCAAGGATGCTTCTCTTCAACTCCAGTACTCCTGTAATTATGCTAAGCTGCTGGGCTGGAGTCATACTTGTGTTCTAAAAGCATACCAGTGACTGCTGCCGGGGTGCTCAAGAGAGACTCACCATCCTCTGAGGTGCCACTTTTGGGAGCTGGCTTTTACCACCTCATTATAGGCATAGTTGCTGCTTCGCTGTTTCAGTTACACTGCATTAGTTCAGATCTTTTGGGTGCTCTAGATTGGTATAATTGCCCTGCAGAAAGCTGAGGATCTCTATTTAATATTTCCTCCTATATTGCTCTGTCTCTTATGTGTCACTTAACGAACAACTGGTGATTTGGTTTCCCCATCTCTATCACAGAGTGAGGCAGTGGGGATGAAGCTGCTGAGGGATGTTCAGCCCCTTGTTCAGAGGAGGCTGGAGAATGAAGGGCTGTAGTTATCCCTGGGTGCACTGGCAGTCAGCTGGGCAATGATGATGTTTTATTGAGCTGGTTGTCCCTCTGCAAACTCTTAGTTCTGCAGAGGGCAGTTCAGCAATGTACTGGGGTTATTTGACACCAGATCCAACACCTTGCTCAAACACCTCATGTGAACACCATAAAAAAACAAACTTTGCTCAACTAGGATTTACGTAATAATTACTCCAGGTTAAATACTACAGGCAGGCTGCAAGAAAGGTGCATTAGCTGCATATTTGTTTGCTGCTCCTTGCAGTACTAGACATTGTCACTAGTCTGTTGCCCTGATAAACATTTGATTTTCTCACAGTAATGAGATTACTGAAAGAGAATAACTGTTTTATGGTGGCCAGTAGAGCTGATTAAGAAAATTATTTCTTCTGATTCGAGCAATGAAAAGGGAAAACAGGTAGAAGCCACTTTGAGGAGGTTCTCCCACAACTAGCAACCTTGAGAAAAAAAAGTACAGAGATTTGCTGAAGTTCTTGTGTGTGAGGTATAAGTACCTTCTCCAGAAGTTACAGGGCATGAGAACTCCAAGAGACCTTTCAGTGTGCAAAGGCTGCTTGTTCCAGAGCATAGTGGGATTTATGCCATGGTATTTTTTTTGTTTTTCTAAGGAAACATACAAAAGCAGAAATGGTTTATGAGTGTGATTGCGTTTCAGAACACTACACTTCATAAAAATTGTGGGCTCTTGTACTTCCTTAAAGTTAAACAGCTTCAAGACATTACTTTGCAAGTATAATATTTTAGACTGTGGGGAAGAAATATTTGAATGGGGGAGTGAAAAGGAGAAAGGAGGTTGGCTGGAAGGGAGGGCTGGTGCTCTTCAAGCCTTCCCGGGTTTGGTATATAAACACTTAGCTTAAATGTTGATCTCCAGCAAGATGATCTGTTTGTCTCCCAGGTATTAAATGTCCAAATTCCATTGCTTCATTCCAGACGTGAACTTTCTAAGCCCCACTGTAAAGCCTGTGCTCAGTGACCACTGCCAGTGTCAGGAAGGTCTTTGTGGCTCAGCAAAGCTCAGATGAGTTGGGAAGTGTCCTAGGATTCAATTTTAGAAGGAGATATAAAGGCTGATGCCAAGTACTATTCTCACACTTGTATCCACCTCTTTCCAAGTCTGCCTGCTGGCAGGCTTTGCCACTCCGGAGCTTCATTATCACAGGCTGTGATGTTGTTTTACAGTACCGCCAGTACCCCCAGGTAGCTCCAAGGTACAGAGGACACATAAGCTAGTGAGAAGCCCACAGAGGCCTCTGAACTTCTGGGAAATTGTTCTGAAAAAAATCTCTCCCACGTGGACTTTTCCAGGTGTCAAGAACATTTTACCTGCCAGACTATAGCAAGTGACTGCCAAAGACTGGAGCCTCTCAGCAGTAATAAGGCATATATACGGTGGTGAATCTTGGGGCAACCGCAACGTTTGTACAGCACCCTACATGTGGGGTGGGATAGCTTCTGTCAGGATTGGGACCAATGAACAGGTAGCAAATATTAGCTACATGTAAAACTGAGAGGGCAGTGTCATTATTTTATATGTCATTGCTTTAGTGTTAGCAAAAGACATCAATTGTTCCTTCTTTTCTGACTTATGGAAAGAGCTGTATGGATGCTGAGCTGACCCCTAACTTAGTAGGTTCCTCAAAAATGACAGATTTTGCCCTAATTTTTAAGTGTCTCTCTAGAGACAACCTGGTTGTCAGAATGCCAGATGAAAATTAATTTGGTCTCTGTGTTAGGCTAATCCAACCTCTTCTCACAGTCATCTCTGTACAGCACTTTGTTTTTCCCTCTAAAAAGATTAAGCCAAGAGTCTTTATTGGGACAATTTGGTATATTTGCAGTAGTGACCTATGTGTGGACACAGGCATTAGCCAGTTGGAACATGTGTAATCTCCATAGCATCACAGAGCTGCAGCCAGTAGGATCGTGTAACAATGTCCCTCCACCCTGACCTCCATACAAGTCTGTGACTCTCTGATCCTAAGGTCATGGCTGATCTTTCCCTTGCGTGACCCATTTATGCCGTGTATTTATCTGGCATTTTCATCTTGAAGGGCTGCTGCTGTTCAGAGCTCTGACCTGTCCTTTTGAAAACAGAAGGACCTGCCCCAAAACCCAGCAGCCTGCAGGGAGGACAAGTGGCAAAAATGACATATCAGTCTGCTGATGACACGCAAGGTGGCTGGAACAGTCCTGCCCTGCCTAGCAGTCACTCCTCCCCGTGCTCGGATGCCAGGTCCCAGCCCACAGTAGGTATCAGGGAAAGCAAACAGCAGGAACCAATGGCAGCCAAGCTGGGAGACAGCTCAGCTCTGCAAACAGACGCACTGGGGCTGGGCGGGTGCCAGTGAGGGCAGCCATACACAGATAATCCCTGTGACGCAGCACGAAGCCTGCTGGGAGCGGGGGAAGCCTCCAACATCTGCACATGCCACACTTGTGATGGCCCTGGGACGGTGGGGACGGCTCTCCCCCGGTGCCCTTGCGCCTCCCAGGCTCAGCCCCATCAGCTCTGGCTGGTCCCAGTGATCCAGTTAATCCTGCTCGCCTTAAAAACAGTAGTTAATTCAAGAGGGTGCAAGGACAGACCCTCGCTGCCCCTCTGCCCTGCGTGTGTCCTGCCATGCTCCTGTTATTTCCATTTCCCTTGGACACCCCCAGAGGTAAAGGAACGCACCAGCTCAATAAACAGCCCTCTCTGCTCCTGAATGTCTTTTCCATATTGGACAGCTGACTTTTTGAGCCCTATAAATGTCATATTAGTACCATGTCCCCTGAAAGCCCAAAGCCTGGCTCCCATCCAAAAAGCCACAGAGCTGCTCTCTGGTCTAAATCTGTAATGCAGAAACGCAACTTATTCCATGAGATCCCAAGTGGGAAAACTGGCTCAGGAACATAAGTATTAATTTATGTCAATTAGATTATCTTGAATGGAATATTTAATATTTTTAATGGAACATTGTTTAATTGCTGCTTATGGGTACTTTGTAGCTGTTGGAAACTCTGATCTAAATGATTATTTTAATGAAAGATTGCCAAAGGACTCACATATGAAACTCCTACGTAGAATAACAGTGGGACTGTTTTCCCTGGGCTTCTGTGCTGGTGAGCCCTCGTTTCCCAGTGAGGGCACGCAGGGTAACACCAGCTAGCACAGCTACAGAACTGTCTGAGGCCAATTGCTGAGGGTGCTCACCGCAAATCTGGCTGTGGAGCCTCAGAAACAGTCTGCTTTGACTTCATGAGTTGATGGGCTCACATAGCCAGTGGAGAAATACTCAGATAAGGTCTTCTTCCTATTTGTGTCAGGGCCCTGAGGGCACTAATGGGCCCTGACCAGCCCCACCTGTCCCCCACACCTGCTGCTCATTGGCTGGGGCTCCATTTAAGCTCAGCCTTAAGAAATCTGTGCTTTCCTTGTCCTGTCCAGCTCTTGCTCCAGGATGGATTGAGGACCTACACTGCAGGTAGGTCTGTCACTAGCCTTGTTTCTGGCCCATCTCTGGACCTTGGGTTGATGTAGAAGCCTTGCTGCCAGTTCCATCCCCATCTCTTGCTGCTCCCTGGCACATGTGAGGTGCTAGGCACACCAGGAATTGCTGTTCTGGGGGGATAAAGAGGAGTCATTGAGAATGTTTTGCCACCTTAATGAAGCTGAATTTGGGATGTTGTCCCAGGTTTCAACCAGCTTTTCCCTCTTGAATCACATTAAGTTAAATCTGGAAAAAGAGAAAAAATTCATGAAGATTCTAAAACTACTTCTAAAGGTCACTTTTCTGCTCCATATAAGCTGCCAAATTATGAAGTCTCATCCAAGGAACCCTTCCATACACGCGCATGCATGCCTATGAAGACCTTTAAGCCATCATTAGTGTCCCCTTGTCCAAGTGGAGATCTGGAATTTCAAGTGGAAAAGCAGATTGATTTTATTTATAGTCTCAGTATATCTGTCAGCCACAATACACAAATACGTGGAGGAAGAGCCCTGTGTTGCCCTTTGTTTACTGCATGGCATTGCTTTCCCATTCGGCTGGAGTGGTGAATCATCCTCACTGTTGAGCTCATCCTGTTCTCACAGGCCCTCTCCAGTCTTTGGGCCACAGAGCACTTGATGAGGGTCACTTGCTTTGGTGTTGTTTTTTAGGAGGTTAATTTACATGTTGCCTCTTGGCAGTAGGGAGGGCTCTCCTTCAGATTGCCCTATGCTGTAGTGTCGTCACAAGCCCTTAAAACCCCAAGCTCTTGCCAGATGTGGGCAGTTGAAACTGCTGACCTAGTTTCCCAAAATTATGGGGTTGTCTTAGCAAATTAGATTTATTTTTTTTTAAGTGATTATGTGATCTTTGCATTAAGTTCTGGTTTGGGGAATTACTAGAGATACTGCAGTTGCAATTTCAAATTTTTCTTCTTTATCATAAGGGTGAGAGATGTATTTTTTGCAATACCGAAGCAGGGAAGTTCCTTGCCTCTAGCAGCTAAGAAAACCACCAAATATTGTGAGATTGTGGTTTAAAAACAGTGATACATGGGTAGTTAAAACTTGCTTTTATTCTAGATTTGCTGGTGGGTTTTGGCACTTCTAGATCCTCAGACTTTATGTGCCAGTATCAGCTGTGTTAAGAGGCTTGCATTGACTTGCTTGGGATCAGACAAGGCTTGCTGTGCAAGTGAAGGCTGCACCAGAGTGCTGGAGTGCCCTCCTGCAGATGCCCACTCCTTACTCCTCAGCTTTTTGCAGTATTTCCTTTCCCTATCAGTGCTAAGCTTGTTTACAGACTTGTTCAGGTTCTGTGCTCCTTTGCAGCTGCCCCCTGAGATCCCTTCTTATTTGTCTGCCTGGGAGGCTCCAGCCCATATCCCAGATAGGACTGGAGCACTTTTTTAACTTGATGGAAGCTTAAAAAGGGATGGTGCTCTGGCCAGATGTTTAGGAGCATCCACACCTTGGCCTGCAGGACCACAGCTCTGTCACCCTCCCTTTGCTGTTGCCAGACTGGTCTTTTCCCTGGCATCCTGGGGTGTTTGGCTGTGGGCAGCCCGGTGGGACTGGAGGGTATGTGAATGTTTGGATGGGCTGTGGGGGAATGAGCAGTTTATTATTTGTTGCCATTGGATACTGATAACACAGTACCAATTATAACTGCAGCTGTAAGGCTGCCCAGAGTACAGAACCAGCATCTCTTAAAGCAGTCATTGGTTTTTTTATTTCCCCAGGAAATGTTCATAGTATTCTCTTGGGTTGCAGCACTCCCAATATGCCTGTAGTACCCTTTCTCTGGTGGGGCATACTCCTGGGAGTTGGGAAAAGAGAGCTCTGATTAAAAAAAAGGGAAAGCTGCAATTGGGAGGAATGTAGTATGCACAGATCTCTTGTATCTTACTATTTTGTTTTTTCTTGCCATTAATCCACCAAATTGTTTTGCCACACAGCTTAGCCTTGGAGCCAGGGCTCTCCAAGGCTGCAGACAGACTGTGCCAGGCACTCAGCATGGCTTGGTTGGTTTGCTACCCCAGTGGGCTGGTCTGTGGAAGCTACAGAGCAGCCTGTATGGCCTTCCTAAGACTCAGTGTTCATGATTCAAATTTTGAAAATACACAAGGACAGCCCTCAGGCAGGAATGTCAGGCTTAACAGCCCCACCTAATTTCCCATTTGTAGTACATATTGTGCTATAAGTAGTTCAAGCACCTGCTGAAACTAGAAATGTTTCTATTTTTAAAACCAGACACCAACAATGGTTAATTACCACATCTCAAATTGGCACAGATTAGTTGAGATTACTGAAGCCAATGAAGCCTCATGGAATTATTCCTGCCCTGGCTGAGTCATTAATAGGTATACCTCTGGCTATTTTCATGTTCTTTGAATTATTTGGATTTAAGTTATTGCAAAATTATTTGAATCTTTGAATTATTACAAAAGCAATTCAGACCAAATCTGGTTTTCCTGGTTAGTAAAAAAGCCTTTGTTGCAGTAAATTATTGGGTGTTCTTCCTGTGCTTTCTTTATATGGACTTAACTGATCAGCAAATGTAGCTGTAGGAAAGCCAGGTCTCACAGCCCCAGAAATGGGGATATAGGAAGGTGTACCCAATTTATTTCCATGTATAGAGTCAGTATAGTAGATATACGTATGTGTGTATGTATATGTACAAGCACTACTATACATGGAACCATCCTATCATCATATAAGCAGAGAATGGTTTGGGTTGGAAGGTATCTTTAAGATCATCTAGCTCCAGCCCCCCCCTGCCATGGGCAGGGAAACCCTTCACTAAACCAGATTGCCCAGAGCTCCATCCAACCTGGTCTTGAACACCTCCAGTGATGGGGCACCCCCATCTTCTCTGAGCAACCTGTTCCAGTGTCTCACCACCCCACAGCAAAGAACTTCCTCCTAGTACCTAATCTAAACCTACTCTCCTTTAGTTTGAACCCAGTCCCCCTTGCCCTGTCACTACATGATCTTGCAAGCAGTTTCTGTCTTTCTTGTAGGTTCATTCAATAACCAATTTAGAGCTCTGACCTGAGGATTGGAATCAGGGAGCTAGGACCTAAACAGAGCTAAAGTTCACATGCCAAAAAACGAATAAACTAGAGCCTCTTTTTGAAAGTTTTTGGTTTGGACCTTGTCAGGAAAGTTGACATAAAGTAACAATGACCAGCAACTTTCCCCCTGAGGAGCACTAACCTAGCTGGGAGTCAAATGCCTTTATTGTAGTACAGCCTCTACTGAATCTTCACAAGTTTTGCAGCCTGATACTGAAGTCCTCCAAAGGCCTTTCTGCAGCACAAAGCAACTGCAGTATGACAGATAGCCTGTATTCCAAATAGCATCCTGTCAGTACTGCTACCCTCTATTTGTTCTGTCATCATGTGTAACCATACATGTGCTTTGTACCATCTTAAAGACTGGTTTCACAGAAATGTGTTTAAGACAAAGGATGTGATATAACATGCATCCCCTGTTAAGCTTTCAAGCTCTGAGGACTTTTATTCTGTTATAAAAAAATCAAACACTCACTTCATAGTTTAAGAACTAACTGCTTTAAAATTAGCCCTGTTAACATCTCCCTCAGGTCCCACAGTCCCAGTACTTTGGAATCCAGTGACAGATAGTATATATTTGTGTGTGCAGAACAAATCAAGCAAAAGAAGCTTTGTATCAAAATAGTTTATTAAAAACAATAAAACTTCACTGAAGCTTTCTGTCCTCTGGACAGAATTCTGACATTGCAGCATTCAACACAATCATAATAAATGTATAAATATAATACTATACAGCTCCTGTTTGCCTTTCCCAAGTTCTGCCCTCCGTCTGGCCCCACACTGCCCTGCTGATACAACTCAGCCCTGCATGCTTTAGTTGCAGAACCTGTTCCTCTGGGAACTGAGCTATGTCCCCTCCTCACCCCACGCTGCACAGTGCTGTTACTGTCTGGAGGTGGCAGAGAAACCCAGCGCAGCTCTTGGCAGCTCGAGGCAGTTTACAGAACTGGTGTGAACACACCGAGTGACTGACAACAGCAACACTGGTTGATGTTTAGGAAAAATAAATAGACAACCTGACAACTTGAGTTCCCAGCACTGCCCAGCTGCAGAGAGCAACTTCTGCTCACAAGAAGGAAGCTCTGTTCGGACCTGCCACATCGCTCCTCAGCCGTGACAGAAGGGCTCCTACACGGTATGGTGCGGTCTGATGCACAGAGTCAGTTCTTGCTGCAGCACTGGCAGAGAAGGGCACTGCCAGCAGCTGGCTTGCAGGCTTCTGCCATCACCCCTGAACGCCCTCCAAGCATCACTTTTGGCTATCAGCTCTGCACCAAAGTCAGTGTTTGTCCTTGCACAGTGGCAAACAGACTGAGTACTCAGTGTCTCAGTCTTTTGGGTCAGGATGCTGCCATGGGCTGCAGCTTTGTTTCCTCAGTAGCCAAGAGGCTGCTTCTCCCTCTTCTCCATCACTCATGTCCCCTGGGCTGCTCTGGTGATGGGCGTCTTCTTGCATAGTTCCTGATAGAACTCAGATTCCAAAAACCGCGGGTATGAGTTATTCTCCATTAAGCTGTAAACTCTCTTCTGCGCCGCACTGAAACAGGTATGTGTGGCCTCTTGAATGTTCTGCGCAATCATGTTCTTGGTTTGGAAGTCTATGTTTATCTGAAGTACAGAAAGAAGGGCATTTACTTCTGAGAACTGAACTCAAGTATAATACACAATACAATTTATGTAAAGGTAACAAAGGCAAGACCCTATTACTATAGGGTCAAAGTAACAGAGTTTTAAGAAAATTCTTGTTGTATGCAAAAACCAAAGTAATTCAGATATTTGTCTCAATTAAAATGGAAATGCTCTGAAACACTGCTTGTGCCATTCTTCAGCTTGGTGAAAAGGCAGCCTGGGAGAGAGTTGCATTCAGGCACAGATATCAACACTGAGGTATGTACAAAGCAGTTTGACATCGGTCTTTTAACAAGAGCTCATAGAACAGAGCACTTAAGTTTAGCCAGGTTTTCTTTACCTCTTTGGGAGCCTCTTTTTCAATGAAGTCATTGTAGATTTTTTTTGCTTTTGATGTCAGCTTCTGGGGTGACTTGGTTTTCTTGAAGTCCTCACAGGCCAGCCAGAACTCGATGTTCTCTTCACAGAACTCAGACTTCAGAAAAGCTCGGAAAGCAGCAAGACCATCTAGGGAAAAGGGAAGGAAAAAAAAGGCACCATCAGTGAACTATTTCAGGAAGCCTTTGGTCGCATCTGTTTCTACTGAAATGTTTTGCTGTAGGTATGTTATTTTCAGCAATATCATAGCAATAAAAAACCCTCCCTATTTATGTTCGCAAGCAAGTTAACACTCTAACAGTTTGGCGGGCTTCACTTTGAGTTAGCCATTTTTTAGGTAAACAAAAAATGAAAGCCATTTCTAGTTGTTATGTTCCTTCTTGCAATGCCTACGTATACATAAAAAAACCACTTCTCTCTAGATAAGATTGTCTGTTAACCTTTGCACTGCAGTAAATATGACTGCTACAGTACTCTGGAAGATTCTTTCAATGGAAAGGATGACTCAAGTTCAGCAAGCGAACAGTAGTATTATTTCTTAGTCTTTTTGCTTTGCTGTTGAATGCTGCTTCTTGTAGAGCTACAGTAAAGCCCTGAAATGACTGGATTTTTGTATTTCAGAATCCTTCTGATGTTACTGAAGGCATTTGTCTTGGGTATGCAGTGAGCTCAGGGAATAAATGCTCTTTTCATATTTGGCAAAGCCAAGCTGATAGGTATGATTTTAGCTACAGGGGTTACAGAAAAAACATTGCGCACAATGAGGTTTTCTTTGTTTTACTATTAGTTTACAATTTTAATAACACTTCCATGAGTTTTAGCTTCAAACTGTTTAAAGCATGTCACTTGCAACGCCAGAATCAAAGCTATTTACATAAGTGTGTACAATGCTGACATGGAAGGAAGGAGTCTCTTACAGACATGTAAACTTCACTGTCCCTTTGGTTGTGAATGTTACTTTTTGAAGACAAACTTACATTTGTTAGCAAGAAGTTCGTCAAAGGCTTCGGACCACAGCTGGGCTTCTTCAGGGGAAGGTCTGCAGAAAGAGACAGAACATCAGACTCCACAGCTCAAGCTTTAGTGTTTTGGGTTTTTTTAGAGCACTTGAGTTATTTAAACAAAGTCTCTTTCTCATAACTCACCTGAAGTAGTTGCGGTGCTTCCCTGCCTTCTTAGATTTCCTTTTATTAGAATTAGCAGAGTTCTGCAGGAAGTAGCTCAGTCTTGTTTTCCAATCTTTAATGCTGGAAGAAAGAAGAGAGAAGCGCCTGTTAAAAATGACAGCTCGCAGAACTTTAGACACCAGCCCCTTTACTGGCAAGAGCTGCAGTAATTCTCCTCAGGCGGCGTTGCCAGTTCCCTACCCAGAGTCACCCACAGCACCTCAGGGCGAGGAAACTATTCCCCCTCCCCTCCGCACACAAACCCGCGAGCTCCGGGGCGAGGGGGACTCACATCGTCCTCTTCATCCTGCCCTTCTCCGCCTCGCCCGTCTCGCTGCGGCGGCGGCCGCCCCTCTCCATGCGCCCTCCGTGCGGCAGCGCCACCAGCACCGCGCTCTGCATCGCGCACCGCCCGGCCCGCCGCGCCGCCCGCTCTTATAGCCCGGCGGGGCCGGGCGGGGCCAGCGCGGGAGGGACGGACGGGGCATGGGATGGGAGGCGCTCGAGGCTCGGCTGCCGAGGGAGGGAGGGAGGGTGAATGTCTTTTCCCAGTATAGGAAAGTTCGTGTCCCGCCAAGATCGCATCTCTTTCCCCCGTTATTTTGTTTTTACTTGCTTTTCTTTTTCTCCCGCTTTCTCAATTTTTTTTTCCCTTGCCCAGCTTGCCGTGCTAATGTCTTCTTGGAAAGCTTTTAGAGCGTCACATCGGCAAAGGGCTCGCTGTCCCTCCCTTTCCGACAGGCAGAAACGCACCCTGCGCTTCTGCAGGTGTTTGCTTGTTCGGAGGTTACTCAGACTTCTGAGTGTGGCCAGCACACGGAAAAGCGTAAGGAAGGACTTAGCCACATCTCTTTAAAGAAATGAAGTAAGCCTAAATCTTAGTATACGATATTTTTGATGTCACCCCTCTGCTGGCCCAGGCTGTCGAGCCCTTCAGTCCCCTGTGCCGCTGTGTGCTTTAGCTCTGTACAGTGTTGCCACCTACCAGTGAATTATGTGAATTACTCCCAGCACTCGAAATTGCACTGACTTGCTCCAGCCCTCGGCTTACTGAAAAGGCCATGTGGTCCTTCTCAGAGGTGCCTAGATGGAGGGTATCACGTCCCAAGAATTTGAATTTAGGGACCTTGTGAGTTTCTCTAACCCACCCTGCTTTTCTGCTCCTTTCTCTGCACGTCCTCTATTCCACAGTACTGTAGAGCACATCTTTCCTGCTGTCAAAAGCAGCGTTCAGTAAGGCAACTGTTTGATTCCCAAAATGCTGTCTGAGTTCAACACAATCATGTAGCATAAATATCTGATCATTTTAGGTAATCACTGTAGTTTTACCACGTCTCAGTGTGCTGAACACTGACAAAGCTGTGCAAAGGTATTTTGCTCTAAGTGAGATGTCTGGAGAAAAGGAATGCCATTTCATTTCTGACAGCATTTAAACAAGGATGCTTTTCAGTCCTGCAGATTGTAAATTCTTTACAGTATACATTCATGGTCTGATAGGAAAATAAAGTTCCATTCTCTAAATTTTACCAAATCCCTTTAAATGATTTTTTTCATCAGGTAGCTCTTAGTCCTGTGTATGATATGTACATTTTTTAAAGGGAAATTATTGCAGTGGTGGTTACAGTGGGAGAGAGGAAGTGTGGAAACACCAGCAGAGGTAAGGCTCTAAGTGCTGTAAGAGTATCAGTTCCTGAAACTTTATGGGTGGATCTTGCCAAAGAAAAGACCAGGGCACACAGTGCCTGTGTGATGGATGGTCCCATTCTGACTGGCTCCCAGGCGCTTCCATCGTCTCTTGCTTTGAGCACCAGGGTCAGCTGAGCTGTGCAGCTGCGAGTGATTTGGGCAGGAGCCGCTGAACAGCCTGTAACACACATGAGGACGGGAACAGGGAACACTCTCTGCACGTGTGAACCTGGCAGCAGGCAGGGGACAGGCTGTCTTAGAATTGCAGATAGAAACTCAGCCCTGGGCCTTACCCAGACTGCAGTCTCTGCAAAGGATCAAATGCTGTGCAAGAAGAACAGCATGTCCTCACCTGCCACCTCACTTGTAGATTTCCCCAGTTTTGAACCTGGTTTCAAGTTTCTTTCACCTCATTCTCAAAGCTGAATGGGTGGAAATGTGCCAAATATAGGGAAGTGGAAAACTTCAAAATGTGGTAAGCAACAGTAAGGTTAAGCATTTTGGGAGCTTACCCATAGCACACCAGAGATCCCACTGATGTTTCAAGCCTGACAAAATGTTTTCTTCTTGGTCCAGGAGGATACTTGCTAGGGTAGAGCTGGGATAGTCCCAGCATCTGCCGAGTTGTAAAGTTGGCAGTAGATAGCATGTGGAAAATTGCAGCATGAATCATGTATTTATCTGATACTTTTTATTTCAAACTTTTTAATTGCTTCTCTCAGAAACCCATAAAATGGAAGTGCCAGTTAAGGAAGGTAGTTATAACATGTAATATCTTTCAACAGTGGAAAAAAAAACCAGGTAAAAAATAAGCTGAATGTGGAATTGGGAGGTTAGATGGCCTTATAAAACATACTTATGGTAGCATCTGGGTTAAAAACTATTTAGATTAAGATTGAATTTTCTTGGCTGCATTTGAGTATATATTTTATTTATATATTTATTAGACTTTTAAAGTATGCATTTTTCTGAGTTCTTTTAGCAAAAGAGAAACTTTACGAAATATTTGCTCACTTCATTGTGCTGTGTGGTGTGTTTTCTCTCTGGGACGCTTACTTTTGCCAGGACATCAATTACATATCTACACGATAAAATGTGTTTTCTGTTTATGTTTAAAAACCAAGAAAAAGCATTTGCCCTCACACGAGGACACCAGTGTAGTGTACAAGGACCCAGTCAGGCCTAGGATGGCAGGGAGGATGCTGCTGTGAGGGCCACGCTGGCTTCCTTTAAGCCTTGAATGGCTGCACTGAGCTCACTGAGCAGTTTTAAAGACACCAAACCTAAATATTACTTTGTTTTACCCATTTCTAGTTTTTCAAAGCAAGATGGCAAAATGGCTTGGGTTGTTGGCTTGCCTTTCTGAAGTGGGGGTCTGTTTCACACAAACAGTGCCATACACTGACTTGGCAAAGGAGATTTGGCATCTCAATCCTGTCCTGCACTGTCTTGTAAAAGCATAGGAATTACAGTTTTAAAGAAAAGGCCTGCATTGCATTTGCAGCACAGGTTCAGGTGTGTTAGTGCAGCACAACGCAGGACACTGCTGGAAAATAATTCCTTTCATCAGGAATGGGGTGGTGTGACTCCAAGCAGCATCCAGAGCAGCACTACAGGTCTGTCTGTGGGTGTGCTAACCTCTGCTCTTCCGAAACAAGGAAGCTCTTGGTAGATGAGGACAAATGCAAACATAGTGCCAAAGCTTCTCCTTTGTGCCCTCCTAAAAGCTTCAGTCTATTTCTGTAACACTAAACTCTTTGCCAAGAGGCAAGGCCGAGGGAAAGTGATGGAAGGGGGGAGCCTGCAGCCAAACTTTGCTATTGGAGTTGGTGACAAATTTGCTATTGCCTGCAGTCAAATCTGATGTCAGATATTTAATGGCACAAGCACTCACCCTGGAGATCTCACTTTTCTTTTCAGAGGCTTTCTTGAGAATGTTCTGTTCTTTTTCTCCGTATATGATTGCTACGGGCATCAGAGATGGCTAGATGTACAGAGGACTGTAACATATGCAATAAACATCCAGGATGGAAGATTAGGGTTTTTTTCCATCTCAGTTACATTGTATGTTGCAATAGCTTTGCTGATCTTTTTCAAGTCCCCACTGAGCAGTTGTTCTCACTGCATGATACTTAAATCCGTGTCTGCATGTTGTGAAATGCCAACCTTTGTTTATTTCTTTTACTTGGCTGAGAGGACATAGGAAAACTTATCCAGAGACTTTATAGCTGAGTTTCATAAAGCCAAGAGGGTAGAATATACTCTTGCATGGCTCTTCAAACCATGTATTAGTTATTTGAGGGATGCTGAAAAATCATATTCAAAAGAAGGAGCAAGATGTTGAGTGATGTCTTTTTGTTTTGTAATGCAAATTATACAAGTGCACTTGGCTGTACTTTGTTCTTTAACTTCCAGCTGTACAGTCCTGCTGCTGTGTCTGTGAGATGGTTCATGTAGGCATCAGAACAGATCAGTGAAGCACACCACTGTGCTGCTTATAATAGCACCGTGACCCTCTGTTCTTATCTCTCTTTTATGGTGTGTCTTCTCTGAAGTGCAGGGGACTGATCTGTATCAGTACAAAAGGGCACAGAGATACCCAGCTGTGGGGGGAAGTGATCTGCTTCTCTGCTGTGCTTTGCTGAATACTAGCAGCCAAGCTTGGGCTCTGTGGTAGGGCACTATTTTCTAGATGAATATTATGATTATGGATCCTAAACTGCCATGCTGATTTTTTTTGTATGAATGAAGAAGTTTATTCAAACCCTTAGTCTGATTCTAATCCTGTTCCTTGCATTTTGCCTTTCTAGTCTCTCTCACCTTTCAATTAAGTATAGTAGGGGGTGTTAGGGGTTTTTTAACTTTATTTTTTGTGGCCTTTTTGGTGGTTGTTTTGGGGATTTGTTTTGCTTTTAGTTATTTCTTTTTGTTGTTTCTTTGGTTGGACTTTTTTAATTGCTTGAAGCTTGTTGAAGTCATTGCATTCTTTGGCTTTGGCCCTGCAGGCTGTGCCTGTTGCGCTGTTGTATTTCCCCCAGTATTATTTTCCAGCCATAAAGCTGAAAATGTGCAAATCATCAAAACCCATTCCTGGATCTAAATTTAGCACTGGTATGGATTAACACTAAGGCTGGACCAATTAAATATTCGGTCTTCCCTAAAAAAAAAAAAAAATAAAATGTATCTCATTACAGATAGATCTTGTTTCACTTAACAGCAAAATCCTCTGAGTAACATGTAAACTAGATGGAGCTTTCTGAGAATTCATCAGTCTCGGCCCTCAGCCACCTTGTTTTACATAAACACTGACATTAGTTTATAGAAGTTCTAAAAATAGAGCTGAAATTTGTCAAGAAGTGGATCAGCTGGGACTGTATGTCTACTTACAGGCTTGCTGCTACGTGGATATTTATGTCTCTGTTTTAGTGATGCTGTAAAACGAATATGAATCCAGGCATTGAGCACTTGATTATGACTCCACATCTACCTGTGGATGTTTGGAAATGTTAGTTTTGAAGGGGGGATATGGAACAACGGCAGGCAGGAGTTGGAACAGCAGGATCCCTGGGGAGGCTGGGATGCCTGCTCGTGTAAGATGTGCTTTAGCCTTTCTGCAAAGACAAGCTGAAAGGAGACCTGTTAATATAGTCTGCATTCTAAAGGACAGGACATTCTCATGTTCCTTAACGTCTTTTGTCAATACAGAAAGCAAACAGCTTAGCAAGAAGCAGTGTATTTTTAACAATGAAATTTTCTTAGCAGAGGTGAGCTGGGTTACACCATCTCAGGGAAAGAGATATGATTAATCTTGTTTGAGGTTAGCTAGGTGATGCAGAACACTGGCTCCATGTTCTGTTCCAGTTGCAGCCTATTTTGTTCCCCCCCTCCAAAGGCTGTATTTGTTAAACCGGGTGTGCAGAGGGACATTAAACAATCAAATGTGTTTGTTAAATCTGGATGTGGGAACCATCTTTATCCTATCATCTGCATGTAACACAGTTGACACACAGTCCTTTTGATGACTGTTTAATCCATGTTAATGAGACTCTCTGTAAATGCCTGAATGGTATTAGTCAGATATTGATTCAGCAAGTCTTTGTGGCCTTCAGAATTAATCCCTTCTACAACTCCTGCAGGTGAATAGTCAGAAGCACAACAGTGAGAAAGCTAGAGAGGAGTATAAACATTTTTTCTCCACCTACTAAGTTCAAATTAAAATAAGCACTGAAAATAAGTGAAAACAAGCTTTTCCTTTGAAATAGAGATAAAATATCAGTCTTTCTTATTTTGTGATGGGCAGAAAAGTTTAAACAAAACCAATTCTTGGAACACCCTGTTCTCCAGGCTGGGTAGAACTAGAGGAGTTTTAATTAGACTTTCTTAGTAGAAAATAAAAACACTATAAAAATATCAAATTTGTCAGTGTAAATTTTTTCATTTCCTTAAAACTAGTTTAGGGTGATTTTTTTTTTTTAAATCACTTTCAGTGTTGGAGTACAGGCTTTTTTGTGAAGAGTAGAAAGGTAATGAATGTCTTTCAGATGGTAAAGGCTGTGTGGTAATGGATAGGAGAAAGCACTGTCTGAGCAAATCCCCCTGTCAAAGTCAGGGCATGTTTCATCTGAGTAAGGACCACCTTGCACCTCTTCTCATTATCATGCTGACAAAAACTACTCCCAAGTGTGCAAATTAAGCTCTCTGGAGTTAGAAAAGGCCAGAATGAAGGTTCTTTGTGCAATATTATTAATCCCACATTTATCCAGTGGCACCCTGGACTATTCCCAGTGTGAAGGCTGGGAGAGAAATGAAGGATAGGGTGATACTGTCTGGCTTCATAAAAATGTGGAAATTCCCTTCTGGCTGTTTAAGAGTACACTGAGGAAGTCAGATCATAGCCAGGGTGCACACAGTCTTTTGGGTAGTCTGGGAGAGAGCCACGTACCTCAATGAATTAGTCATTCCCTTAATGACAAATGTTGCAAAGTAATGTCTCAATCCTCCAGGTGCTGTAGGCAGGTACATTGTTCCCCTAGAGCATTTTTCTCACCAGCTGTTACTTCAGCGTTCAAGCAGATCTTCAGAGCAGAGCAATTCATAGCTGACTTTAGGTGCATCTTTCCATGCAGAAAATAGCAGCCCAAACTTCTTAAATATGTGGACAGAATGATCATGTCACTTCTTGTACTTGAATGTTGTTGAACAGGTAAAACTCCACAGAAAAGACATGTGTGCTGATATTCCAGTGCAGGAGGTACTCAAAGCACTTACTGTCAGGGCAGACAAGAGTAACAGGTAAGTTTGCGTCAAAAAAGCATTTTCTGGGATGATGGTTAACAGTGCTAGGAAGGGGCAGTGCAGGACTGTACATTACCATGATTTGCACTCAGATGTTTAAGAGGCTGCATGTAACTCACTGACTGTTTTGACAAGTGCTTTTTAAAGAGACTGTAGTTGGTGCCACACTGTGTCACAGCCTTTGGTTAGGAGCTGTGATGAGACCCCTACATTAAGGTACTTGGTATTTTTCTGGCTGCAAGAAGGTGTTCCTCAAGGATTCTTGATGCATCATTGAGAAATGAGAGTGAGAAGCCTTAATTAACAAAAGAATCAACATAAATTTGTCATTTCTTCACTGACCATAAGTAATAAAATGCACCAAGTAGATAATTTAAGATGAAAAAAGGAAGTCTTATGTGTTCTTAAAGGTTAATCAGAGGTGTCAGAGAGGAGAGTTGAATATGTCTGTGAACAGACTTGTATCTGTAAGTTTTGTAAATATCTACAAAGGCTGCCAAGCTGTGAAGGCACCCAAGGATGTTGGTCAGCTCATTTGGAACCTCACAAGATACCAAAAACCCTGGCCTTTACTATCCCCAAGCTAGGATGGAAGACACTAATAAAGTCCTGAGAGGGGACTAATCTTCCAGCATGCATATAGAGGAGAAGGGAGGAAGAACTGGAATGTGCCTCCCCAGCTGCACCTGAGGGGCCAAACATTGCCCAAGTCCCACTCACTCCCCTCAGGTGTGACTTGATCAGCATTTCTGGTGCGGATCAGCATTTCTGTCCTGGGTGGTGGCTTCTTGTCAGAGATGAACAGCTACTACAGAGGAGGGGCATTGCTCTTTGACATTAGCTCTGAGTTTACCTGGGCCTTTCAGGAAGCTTTTCTTAACTTTTCTAAACATGAAACCAACTTTGTGGCAGTTTCTGAACGTATGTTTCAAAAAAATACTCGTTCTGATGTGTGTTGCTCTGAGGTGTGATGTGTGAGCTGCAGTTCGAATTCTGGGATGGTGAGTTTATTTTACAGTTAACATTAAACTTAGTTGCTATGGATTTTTTTTTTAATCAATTTGTTTACATAATGTCTTTGTTTTAAATAGGTTCGTTTTTCTGGTAGTTTTCCAATAAAAACTTATTTGAAGACTGGGACAACATTCCTGGCAAGTTTATAACTGAGAAAGAAACCAGGGGACAGGATGGCATACATCAGCTCTATGGGATATATGTGAATCACAGGAGGCATAGATAAATTGCAAGGAGTAATGGAAAGAAGAAAAATTATCTGGAGAAAATTGCTTCCTGATGTGTCCTATACCAATATCCACTAATGCCCCCTGCATTGATTATCTTCTGCTTGTTTTGGCTACAGCAGAAGTGAGGACAATTTCTTCCATGTATTATGGAATTATTACTTCTTTACATAGTGTATTTTCTTTATTTCAGACATATACTTGAATCCATACAGTAAGCAGCAAAGAGGGATTTGGAGCTGGGGACGGAATCAACAGACAGAAAACCTCTTGAAGATCGAGGATGTTTTTGCATTGACGTTTCTACACAGGTAGTTTGCAAGTAAATGGAGAGGAAAGAAGGATGTAGTGGTGTCCTGTGCTGTGGGTTTGGTTTTTTTGGCAGGTATGACACAACTACTCTCTGTGCATCATACAGGCATGCTACTTTGAATAGTTTTCACTGAATCTTCTGTGTGCCAGTATTATTTAATATGCATTTATTAAAACAAATTGAAGCAAAAGGTTATTTTGTTATAACTCAAAATGGCTGAGCTACTTTTGTTTTCTTTGCCGGTTTGCATTTGCATTTATAATGCATTACTAGCCAGCTCATTTTCTCTTCTGATGGACTTTAGTTTTAAGTACAGCTGAAAAATCAACAGCTTTTTATTAAACTACATCCCCCCCTTTTTTTTTAATCCCTCATAGAGGGAAATCTAGTAAGATTTGGTTTTGCTTGCCTGTCTGCTTGCTTTTTAGGCTTATGACTGAAGAAACAACATGTGTTTATAACATTCTTACAGTGAGTCCTTTCTGAACTGGGGAAACTACACAAGGAAGGTCTCCTTGATTAGGCACAGTCAGACCTACAGTGTGTCTTCCTCTATTTTGGGCTGGCTGTCTTGGCCATGGAGACGGGTTACTATGACAGCTGTTGTATTGAATAGCAGCATTTCTCAGCTGGAGCACAGCTGGATGTGCCCATGGCAGCGAGGCTTTGCTGCCTGACACCCAGCCAGCTGGCAGCAGGGGCAGAGCACCTGTGAGCCTGGCTGGCCCCCCCCCGCTCCGAGCAAAGCAGCCTTTGGAAGTGGACAGGTTGTTCCTTGTTCTCTGTGAACCTCCGTTTTCCCTGGCATGACCGAAAATTTTACCTTGCAAATGCATATTCAAACACATTTGCGCCCGGAAAGGGAAGAGATTTTATCAAGGTGTGAGAAAGGAGCATTTGCCACTCCGTGTCTGTGCTGATCACTCACTTTACCTGCTCCTGAAAGAGCCGTCAGCCTGCGATCCCTCTCGGTGGGAAAGAGCCGGGTGCCGATCTCGCCCAGCTGTGCTGAGCCGCAGCAGCTGCTCCCTTGGCTTGGCTTGGACACCCCGGCTCCAGTTCTCTCTCTGTCCCAGCTGAATCTCACCCCTGCACAGGCTGCGACAGCCTTGCAGGGCAGAGCTGGGCAGCCCCAGCCACCCTGGGGTTGGAGCTCACCTTGGACCTCGTCCCATTTCCAAGGAGGTGTGCACCGGGACCGTGCACTTACTACTTCTCTTCTGTAGAAAAATCTGTCTGTGGCTTCCTTCGTCCTGGGTGTGAAAGCCCTCAGACTCAGCAAACCCTTTGAAGTGGTGCTGGCAGCTGGGAAATAACCCTCTGAATAATGAGGTTGAAGGTTTCCCTTTCCCTCCCTGTATTTCTAGTTCACTTTTCATGTTTTCTTTCTGCTCTGAGAATGGTGCATTCAGTGCTTCTCTGATTGTAATTCTGTTTTATTTCTTTTCAAATCCTTCGTGAAATAGCAGTACTGTCCAATGTTTTAAGCTTTTAAAAGCAACAGGTCATTACCATTCTCCATTGCTCAAATTTAAGAGCATATTTATTTATAAATATTTACCCAAAGGATAATGAAACAAGAAACTGGGAATGTTTTCCCCAATCTCCTATACTGACCTGGTCATGTGGTACCATTTAGTAGATTTGCAGCAATTTTCCAGCTCTGTGAGTTCTCCTAGGTAAGAAAGCTGCCAATGAGCAGCTCCTGGATTTCCCTTTTCCCAGCAAAAACATGGGGAGAAATGGGAAGGTATGAAGCATCCTGAAAATCTGTGGGTGCCTATACTGGTTGCTCTAAGCTGCGCCATAACTAGCATTCATCCCCACCCACTTTGCTCTGCACATGTAAGAATAAATAGTAATTGAGATTTAATTACATTAACAAATTATATACTGTTTAGCAGGAGCATAAAAAGTAGATAATGTAAGTGGCAGCGGATATTCTTTTTGAAAAAAAAAAAAGCTGTAAAAATATTCTGCTTTGCAGACTCTGAGCTAAAATAGCTCTGTCTGGAATGTAATCTCTCCTGCAGTATATAGAGGAGGTTTGGGTCAGATTTCTACTTGTGTTAAAAATCTAAAAGAAATTGTTATATGGAAATCATCCTGTTATTTTTACTGTAACTGAGGATTTTTAGATTTTTCAATCTCCAAAATTTCTATATTGGCCTGCACTTTGCCCTGCTGTTAATCACCAGCTTTCTGGAGGGTAGTGATTACCTTTGACTTAAATCATAGAATTCTGGGATGCATTTGAAAGACATGATGAAGTTTTAAACTGAAAACAGTGCAGAAGAAAAGCTATGTGGAAGACTACATTTGCAGTGGAGAGGCTATGATAAGATTTTTAGGTCAGTTTAGTTGGTACCACAAGATTTTTACATCATAGGCACCTGGGTATAAACTCGTGCTGCTGCCCTGTCTTGCATCATCTTTCAGAGAAGTAGTGGTTACTCTCTGTTTTTTGTCTCATGTCTCTGTCATTAATTAGCAGGAGTTTACATGCTCAGGGACTTCTTTTCCTTAAAATATATGTAATCTTTGAATGTTTTCAGTTAGCAGTAATTACCTTGAGCTTCCTGCTTAATCAAATTGCTGGTTTTAAATAGATATATTTTTTTAAAACAACCTTTTCACAAAGTAGACTCAAATGCATGTGAAATTCTCCTCTACAGCCAAGCTCAATTTGAATTGGAATGTTCTCAGACTGTGAGAGCAGCATTTCGTGCCCTTTGGAACTTAGGGTAATTTTAGAGAGAGAGGTTGAGAGCTCCAATTATTGTTTTTGTGAAATCAGTTTGAGGAGAAATCCTCTCTATGTAGACACATCCATTTGTGTTGTTCACTTTGTCACAGTCACCCTTTGCTCAGTCATTACCAGGTCGTTTTTTTCTCAGCTCCTGGATAAACTGAGCTTCTTTTCTGCTGGCTCCTTAGTTACTACAATGCCATTTTCAGGGCTGCACAAGGCACACTTCATTTTCTAGACACGCATTTTGTGAAATACTGAAACATCACTTTTGATCCTGTTTCAGTTTTCTGTTTTTCCTAACCAGGTTTTAGTCACTAGTTAAATGTGGATGCATTCAAAAAATATTGGAAGTATTCAAGGTGTAAGAGGAACGCATTACTAAGCAATTAGTGTTTGATGATTCATTGCTGCCCTTTTTGGAATATCTTGTTCAGAACCACTAGGAAAATGTGGTGATGGTTAAGTATTCTATGTTACTTTGTTACATGATGCATGGTGCCTAAGTAACATGCTGTGAGTTCTTGCTGGGATCTTCAGGGACAGTGGGTCTGTAAATGGGTAATAAATGGCAGTTGCTTTGGGCTGGTCCAGCAGGAGCAAGGAGATAGTGCAAAGAGGGGAAATTACAGTGATCCAAGGGATGAAACTACAACTAGGGGATCACTTGATAAAAGCAGTAGACCAGCTAGAATAGAAACAAACATGTATTCTGCCAGCAATAGTGACCACCTGGAATTTGCTTCCACAGGAGGCTGTGAAGATGGGGCAGTCATGGCGTTCAAAGTTAAACAAATTCATGGACAACAGATGCTATCCACAAATAGATGCTAAAAAGGACGAGGATCCTCTGACATCCCTAGTGAAATAGTTGTGAACGCTGAGCAACTGTGAGGGGAGCAGTGCCTTCCCTACTGAGCTACTTCACCACCACTGCAGACAGACTTCTGGACTAGACGAGGCAGTGTTCTGCCACACTGGGCCATTTCCTATGCCTTTGTAAGTTTTATTTATTGCTCCGACCAACACACAGTTAGGACTTAATGCATCTACCCCTGAAAACTCTGTACGTGCACAGGAGTTTGCTAGACTGAGGCCCTATACTTTATTTGGTTAAATAGGACCATGAACATTTACACAGCTATATAAATAATCACATCCACTTAGTTCTGTCAGCTGAGCCAAAATAGAGATTTTAAGTGCCAAGGACTTAGAACATCTCTTTCTAATTTTACCCTGGCTCAAAATATGTTTAGAAGATGAGGTATAGATAAAATCAGATAAGCAAAATTATTTAGTATCCTGTCACTTGTAAAATGTTTATCAGTTAAAAGTAAAAGAGGTGAGAAAAATAAGTTAATCTTTTACAAGAAACAAAAACATACCTAATGGCTGGGTTAGGAGCCTGTGTTTAATAAGCCACAAGCAATGATTACAAGCAGTCCACACAGGCTGTTGACAGACATCCTGTTTTTAGCAGTTTGTGCACAATTGACAACTAGATGCTACCTGCAGAGGTAGCCAATCTCCATGTGTTGTCTTAGCTGTAGCTAATTAGCTGGAAGATGGGTAGAGAAACATGAATGACTAAACTGAATACTGGAGCTGTTTGGAGATGTTCCATCTGTTGGGTTTTTGGTAGAAAATGCTGACTCTTCCAAATGAAAACATTTTGCTAGAATATGTAGTCACAAAAGACTGATTTTTGTGCTCTGTCCAGACTCTTCTCCCACTTTGCTGGACTCTCTGGCAGTCACCAGGCAGATGGTATAAAGGTGAGCTCTTTCCCTCTGCTGGATTTCCAGGTGCTTCCTGGCTGGTCTTGCAGTCAGAGACCATATCTGTTCTGAAAGACACATCAGCTATGTTGGCTGTTCAAGTCTACCATTGCAGATGATATTTTTTCATAGGTTTGAAATATATTACAGGGTAAATAGAAAATCTTCCGTGCAGCTGCATTAATATACAAAGACCCTGGAGGCAAGAGAAGCCCGTGGAGAAAACACAGCAGATCCCTTTTGTTCTCTTGCAAGAAAAACTTCAGTAGGTTCCTGATTGTTTATAGATCAGGACGTATTTTCAGTGTTTTTCTGAAATATTTCCAGCTGATACAGGAGTTGTGGCACAAAAGATGCTGAGAAAGGTTCCTATGCAAAAAATTTATTAGCGTGTTTCCTAGCTTATGGCGTATATCAAATCTAATGATGCATGTTACCTTTGGGGGGGCAGAGGGAGAAAAGGGAAAAGGAAGTCAGTAGACATCTGAGAAGAGGAAAAAGTGCTGCCACAGCACCTCAGGTAAGAGGTGTCAAGAGCTGCAGGTGGCAAGTAGCTACAGCATTGCAAGCAGGGATTTTTAGTGCTACAAACAGTAAGGCACCTTACAACACCCAGCTGCTACATTTTCTCTTTGCTAAGTAGTTGGATGTCTGTTTATTTCTTTTAATATCTCATTTTTTATCAAACACTCCTTTTAAAAAATCATGGGAGTGTGCCTGCCTGAAGGCATGTCCTAAGTTTGGATGATTTTGTAATAGTTCAGTGTTTTCTCAACCTAATATGTCACTTTAGCTAATTGCTTTTGCAACTATGAGTATAGCTGAAATGACAGGGCAGGAACAAACAACTGTGTGTGTTACTCTTCACCAGAGAACAGTTCTTTATCTCAGTTACAGTATTTGTATCTTTTTTTTTTTTTTTTACTCCGAAGTGTACAGGTTCTCCATCGTAGACACTTATTTTGTGCTTAGTAAATTATATCTTTGTGTCATGGATGTCAAAACTTTGCAACAGAGAAGGCAATAAAAATGTTGAGCTCAGCAAGTCATACTCCAGACAGAAATGTCAGCCACGGACTTGTCCTTCCTGGAAGTGGAGACAAGGAGAAACAAAGAAGTCACTTATGTTTGTTTATCACAGTGTAAGGACTAACTTATCCTAACGGTGGGAAGTTTGGATTCATCTTTGTTTTTGTCATATGAAAACTACTGTCCTAATAAGGAAGGCAGGAATAAGAAAAATGGGGCAATTGCTAGACAATTAATTCTTGCAAAAGAGAAAAAATATGTTTACAGAATGATGTTTATATTATGGGATGGAACAACCATTAGTGACTTTAAACATGAACCGTTTCAGTCTCTATAACTCCCAGATGTTCCAGCTGGCAGAGGCCAGCTGTCCCTCAGCCTTACTGCTTGTGCATCCAAAAAAGGGATATGGAGTGATGGGGTTTCACCTTACAGCTAAACACATCAAATGGTGATTTGCTCCTGCAGAGCGTGATCTTGCTGTTCTGGGTCTAGCCCTCATATAACCTCTGGGTGTGATTCTGCTGGATATTCCAGTGCCAAATTGTTCCTTTTGTCCTTTTCCCAGTCACTTTATCTGACATGAGAGAAATAATGGGAGGAGGATGCAGGGTAAACCTCCTGTCAGTGCTTCTTTATGTCTTACACTGCCTTGGCTGGATGACATTATACCCTTAGGAATGTGGAGATTACTCTTTTGCAGATTCCATGCCTGGAGTTTGGGACTCCTACAAAAGGACATTGTGAGAGAGGGACATGTAGAAATAAAAAGAGGTATTTGACTTCTCCTTTTTAGTGATAATTAGTAAATTAAGAATGAAGCCAGTTTTTAGAAATGTGTGTTGTAACAACGAAAGACAGGCTTGGGTTGAAAGATTGCAGATGGTCCCATGGCACAATGTTTAATCTTGATCTCTAATCATGACTTTTCCCCTTGTTTTCCTTGGGACTCTGTAATTATTAAAAATAAAGTAAAAAAAAAAAAAAAAAAAAGAAAGAAAAGTCCAACACAGCAGCTAGATGAAGCAAAAACGTTTTAAAACTTCCCTGCCCTATGAAACATTTCCTTTTAACCCTGAACTGATGAACACTGGAGAGACAAGTTATTATTCCTTTCCTTTTCAAGGAGAAAACACCAGCCTTTCCCTGTTGCTGATCAGCAGATTTCACCATGGATACAGATGACATAAAATACTCTTTTTTCTTTTCATTATGTGCACCATTAAAATTTACTTGGCACAGTTCATAGGACTTCTGAAATGGCCAGGTTTTTACCTTCATATAAAAATATGCCTGTGCTTTCTGATTTATTTGTTGTATTTATTGACTTTTTTCTCCAAGATAACAAACTAGCTCTCAGGAATAAAGCAACACCTGTGAAATACTGTGGCAGGAATCCCAGTGCAGTGCAGGCTATACAGATGTTCAGAGAGCAGCTGTCAGCCTTCAGCTGGAGTTGAGGAGAGGGCTCAGTAAAGGCAGTACTGTTTAAATGGACAAGGGCTGGCCAGCAAAGCTGCAGTAGCAGGTGTTGGTGATGACTTCAGCTGCATTTTAGTTGATAGAAAGAAAGCGTCGGGGATAGTGCTAAGGTCTGTAAATACCATTGGTGGGCTTGGCATGGCCCAAAGGTTTGGATACCAGCGTGCAGTAAGACAGGAATGTTTTTGTGTATTTATTATGTGGGCTGAACTGCAGTCAAGATTGCAGGTACATTTCAAAAAGCAGGTGCTTTAACATCCCATCCTGTCACTGCTAGAGGGTTTGTGGTTGTGATGAGGCCTGCTGTGGTCAAGCTGCAGTTTCAGAGGCTTAGTTTTAGTGCTGGTATAGATTATTATACACAGGACACAGCAACTTTGTTTTGGGCTTGCTTGTTAAAAATAAAAGCAATCCACTTGAGCAGTGACGATTCCGGTTCTGAAGTTCTCACATTACTCTAGTCCCTGGGAAGGAACAGGAGAGGCACAAGCAAGAATATCTTACATTTTTAGAAGGTATTTTGGAGAACATAGTATTATTTTGGTTGCATGCATTCCAAAATTGAAGAGATAAAGAGTTTCACTGCAGGAAGATGTTAAAATAATCCTGTCTCATATTTTAAAAAACTTCCCAGTATGATATTTAAAGGCTCTGAAGGCTCCTTGTATTAAAAGATCCTGTCTCTTGCATTGCAGTATCAAAAGAAACAACTTTCTTAGGACCACAGGTAGAATTAAAATAGCGGGGAAAGGGTGGCTGCCAGACCTCCTTTCCCAGCAAAGGTGGTTCTTGCAAGTTTGCTGGGAAAGAAGCAAGGAATAATAACAAGAGTGTTGATCTAACTCCTGTTCTCCAAATACATTCTAAGAATGACCTGAAAAATATTCCTTCTCTAAACTTGCAGTGGATGTGCTCTTGCCTCTCCAGTCTCTCTAGCAATGAGAGAATTGTGGCAACAGGAATAAAGTCAACTCCTTATCTGCTTTTTTTTTTTTTTTAAATAGAAATAAATTGTTAACAACTTGAGACCAAGTTTGCTAGGCAATACTGTGTGGAAATACAAGCTTGGTGGGAGATGTGTGTGTGTGAAAATCGTAAGAATACGTTCAGTCCTCTAGAATTTTTGTTTCCTAATTTTGAAAAGGAAACTGATGCCTTAGAAGGTAAATAGTCTCAACAATTACTTGCAGGAACTCCCACAAGGAAAGGTTTCAGTGCCTATGAGAATGTATACAGTGCTATATAATCTGGTTTCTACTGACTGTGTATTTTGGCTTGGCTTTGGTGGTATAAACATTGGAGTTTTGATTGTTTTGCTGTAAATGGATGTCATGGGGGTGCTGGAAATTCAAAAATGCTTTATTTCTGTCATGTGTAATTTTCTTCTAATTGTGTAGGATAAGTAACAACCAAACTTGTTGTATAGCTTTGCTATTTAGAGTTATCACATATTAGTGATCGATTTTCTTAAGGAGCCAAGAAGGACCATCTCCTACCAGGAATCAGTCTCAAGAACTGGACTTCACATTCTCTGAAAAGGACATCTCTTGTCTCATTTCCAAAATGTTCATCTTCCTTTTCCCTATAATTGCATAGTACTTCTAGGAGACATTCTGAATCCTGAATCTCATCTCCTCTCATAACTGGACAGAAGAGGTTTTATAAAAGTCTCTTTCAGTGGGATACTCTTTGAATAACAGCTCTGTGATGCAGGAAAAAAGTTAAAGACTAAATGCATTGTTTGTCTTAGTTTATCTTTGTGTAGGTATTTAAGATGGGAAATTAATATGCTCTTGTGCAAAATCATCATGTTGACCCGAAGATTTAGATGATCCCACTTAACATCTGTATAATTTATCTGTAAACAGGGAAAGCAAAAGAAGAATAATTAGGAGGCATTAGCTTGTTTTCTTCACGCAATTCTAGGCTCAATGCCAGAGAGTTCTTCCTTTCCAAAACTCATGAAAGGCTTTTTGGACATGAAGTGCATCATGGTGACTGTTCGGAGAGAAAAATATTCTTTGACTTTGGTGTATAAGCTCAGAAAGTTCAGAAGCATCAGGTGAGGAAGAGATGATGACTTACTTGGGCTTCATTAAAAAGAAAAAAACAGCAAAAATCCAAATGCAAGGAACTGGCCACTGAGGAAACAGATTAGACAAACAAACAAACAGGAAAAGGACATGATCATTTCCAGGCAGGAGATGCTCTTCTGTACTGGAGGAGGCTGAAAAGGATGCATGTAGTGGAAATTCTTCTTCTGTCTTCATGAGAGTAAACATTCAGAGTTAACATTGTGTAGGGTGGGAATTCCTTGTACAAGTAGTGATAAATAAAAGCATACTGAGGAACAAGGCTGGCTTTTCTGTTTCTGGGAGAACAACCTTTGAGGCATGTCCCCAGCATGCTGGGCAGGGCTGGCTAGAGATCCACTTCAGCCATTTAAAAACTTCTACAGATGAACAACATAGGGGAGGACACAAATGTGTTCTGGGCAGGAAGAAATGCAATGTACTCTCTCATGAGAAGTCACAATCAGAGTGCAGGAGTACATCCCAGGGACAGGCTATGCTCCCAGCCCTGCCCCGTGTCAGAAGCAGCTCTCCTGTCTGCAGTATCTTCAGGGAGGTTCTCTTGTCTGCCCATATATATCAGCATTTCTCCTTAATGCTTGTGGATTGAACACAGAGCCCTCATGAGTAATCACTGACATGGAGATACTAAGCCACTAAATGCAACCTATTCACAGATATTGTTTATGACCGTAAGGACTTTATTCTGGAGTGTCCATCTTATTACAGCCCTGTGCTTGTTGTCTAATTGCAGTTCTGTTACTCCTGTAGCCAGAAAACCAACATGCTTAATCGTGTAACTTTGAGAGAATGAGTCAGAGGACTTGTTTAACCCATAAAGTATAACAATTTTTTCCTGTTTGTGATTTTCTGGCTTTACCTTACTAATCACAGTGTAAACACTGGACATTATTTCCAGGTAAACTTATCTGATAAGGCTTACATTGCATAAAATAGAATTTTACATTATTAACCAAAATATTTATTTAATCCTCAATTCATGGGAATGAAGCTGAAAGTCTTACATAGAAAGACACAGTCAGGGTCTGAGTGACTTCCTCTAGCGTGCACGTTAACTTGTTACTAGCTTTACTAGCAAACTCATGACAAAAACATGGAATTATCGCAATCCTGGAAAAGTCTGTGGAAAAAAGTCCTGTGAACTATCTAGCTGGAGAACAGGGCCCTCTGGATGGATGCAGCAGTTCTGCCTTCTGCCATCTGCCTCTGCAAGCAGGAGAATTCAGCTGCCAGCCCCTGAGCCCCTGTCAAGATTTGCAGCATATCATATCCAGATAAACTAAAATTGCTGGTTTAGGCTGTGAGGTTTTAGCAGTTGTTTCATTATTAGCTGAATCATCCCTGCAATGGGAAGGGAGATCTTAAAGAGTAAGTCAGACAGTTGGATATGAACTGTCCCTTCCTCTAGAAGGGGAAAGATGAAAATTTAGAGATAATTCAGTTTGAGAACATAACTGCAAACATAAGAATGATGATAGAGAAAAACAAGAGGGGAAAAAAGAAGAGACTTAGAGAAGATCAGGAACAATACCTGTTATGACGTGGGTTGCAGAGTGCCATGACTTCTTGTTTTCTGTGTATGTTTAAAGGGGATTGATAACGGGAGGCAGTTCTCTTGGGGATGAATTGATTAGTTTTGTAATGTCCATGATTACAGCCAGGGTTTGCTAATAGTCCTGAACTGTGAAAGGGGGACTGTAGGGATTAGTGTGCTCTTGCAAAGAAATTTCTTTTTCCTTGGCAGAAACATTTTTCCTTCCTTTTTTTTTTTTTTTTTTTTTTTTTTTTTTTTTTTTTTTTTTTTGGTGAAAAGGAAATTTCAGCAATAGGGGGAGAGTATTTGTGGATTGTACCAAATACTATCATTATAACAAATATTGAATATTTGAGTAATTTTGACTTATATAAAAGGTAAGCAGGAGGAAATATACAAAATCATGTTTGTCCATCTTCTATGGCTTGGGGAACTCACACTGAAGGTAATTCCTCTGCATACGATACACTGAGTTGAGCTGAAATTGCAATAAATCTGAAAAAGCTGCAGTACAAACTGAATGTACTGAACCACAAAATTTATGAAAATTGGTCTTATCTCATGTTCTGTTATAGGTTCAGACTGTTTCTTAGCCTGATGCCAGAATTTTGTCAACGAGGGGTTTTTAAAGACTAATTGGATTTGGAAAGAAAATATTTGCATAGGCATCAGATGTGCTTTTTGTTCCATTCTCTTCCTTAAACTGATACTGAGGATGTGCCACTATTACTGAAAATTAATACACCATTTTTGGACAAGACTGCACTACTCTTTGGCAAGACACACTGTAGCAGCCATATGTAATGTGAAAATCACAACAGCTCTTTAAAATCACTTCATCACCAGTCAGTAATGACATGCCTTGTGCATGATGGTGAGTTATGTGGTCAACTCCAATCCTCCGGCAATGGGTTTCTCCTGGTGAAATGATTTCTTACGCTACTCTGTGAGGTTAGTTATCTCTTACTAGCTTGTGGAGGCTTACATGTTTCACTTTGCCTCCCAGACCTAAGCTTCCAACATTGTGTATAAGCAAGCAAATAAATGGCTGGAATTTAAGGAAGGGCAGAGTGACCGATTATCTAACCAAAACCTTGTGCAGTTGTGATTCAGGCTCTAAACAAAACTCTGGGGAAGCTAATAAAATGTGGGTCATACAACTCTGTGCATAAACACAGACAGGAATCTTAATTTTTGGCACCTGTGTTTTGAAGTTTGGCACAGATTTCTTGAAATGCAGTATAGAACCCATTGCTACTTGACAGCTTCTCTGGACAGTAACTGTGATAGCTGACGTGTGAGGCAACTTCTATAAAGAAAACAAGAACAGGCTCAGATCATCACATTTTAATCTCCTCCTCTGTATTTCCTCTAAACTCAGAAGGAATTTGGCCAGGACTCTCCACTAGTCCATCTTTACTGGAAATTTGTGCTGAATTAATTGGCAGACTCTGTAAAGCTTTTTGGCTTTGCCAATAGTGATTACAAATCAGGACAGTTGTGACTATGGGACAATAGTGACTACAAATCAGTGCAATAGCAACTGCTCAGCTGCTTAAAAAGAATAGCCCAGAGAGCTGTTCTCCTGGGCACACAGACTGCAAGCAGAAAAGTTCTCCTTTGTTAATGGTCCCTCGTGGAATGGCTGTTCCACGTTTCTCTAGTTCTCTAAGTATGTTGTTATGTCAAGGGGTCTTGCAAATCCAAGTTTAACACTATGTTTTCTTTGCATGCCAAGGATATGTACTTGCGAATTAAATGCAGTGCTTCAAACTAAACAAAAATATGTTTCAGAGAACATCATGGACCAGAAATACCAGGAAAAATAGGCCATATTTTTGGGTGGGTATACTAACAAGGAAAGTTAGCCATATAGGTAGTTTGAGTAAGGGTAGCCTAATTTGGAATAAGTAGCAGTTTCTGCCCCACTGCAGGTGAAGTTTATGAGCTCATTTAGCAGCTGCTGCTGATCACAGTCTGGAATTCCCACTGGTTTAGTGCTCTCCTAAATGGTAAACAGGTGATGTGACAACTGCTAATTGAGCAATTAACTGCTGTTATATAAAGACGCTTAAGTTAGAGGAGGTTTTGTGTGGTTTTGTGTTTCAGAAAGAACAATTTTTGTAAGTTTTGATGTCGACACTTTGTTTCATTTAAGGTGTTTATGTAAAATATATAGTGGAGTGATTTAAGAAGAGAAAGCTCTGCTGAATTATCCTTCTAATTCACTAACAGGATACTTGCACCAAATCATCTGAGCAGCTGAGACTAGAACATTCCTACAGGAAGCACCTCCAGTACAGAAGGCTGGATATACACAAGTGAGTTTAGTGGAACTCTAGTACCACATTTTTAAGTAAATAAGTTGAGTAGTAAAATCTGGTTTAAGTAAGTAGGTAAAGTAAATGATCGCTTGAGTAATTACTCATATTTTAGCAGAAGTCCTCTGCAACTTGGGCTGTCTTCAGAGAGAAGAAAAAGCATATATATATATATATCTAGCCTATAAAATGCAGTATGTACTTTAGACTGAATTAGGGATGGGTTTGCTACTGATAACATTCCCAATTTTCTTATGGTGAATTTAGTGTTATTTTGGTGTGTGACCTGTTATTTCTACAACTACCTTGCATAATCTAGTCATAGGAGCATCTGCCTTTGTGAAGAATCCCATTAATATACCTGCTCCTTATATTTACAGCTCTGATTTTCAGGCTGGATTTGCTTCAAATTTGTGCATCGCAACAAGTAAGTGAATTTTTCTGCTAAAATAAGTTACATTTGTATAAGAAGTGCACTACCTCCAAATTTGTGCAAGCTATGTTACGTGTTCTTTAGAAACTAGTGCTGTATTTCTGTCCTCCTTGTTTGACCTTTGCATTTTGTAGCTGCAAAGAAGGAGAGGGAGAAAGAAAAGAGAGTAGGTTACATGAAACATTTTCTTGCACAAAAATTAGGCTGTGAATGACTTGAAAACTTGCTTTACAGACTAAAGGGTTAAAAAAAAGTCACTGGGGTATACTATTTAGAAGTATGAGGGCTTTTAGTAATGAAAACTCACCAATGAAAATGCTGCGTGTTTTTTCTTAATCTGAAATGTTCTCTTGGAAAAAGTTACAGAAAATGGGTGTAGAATAAAAATTTTTGATACTGCAAATTTATACAATAGGAGGTTATGTATTTGTTTTATGTCACAGAAACCTAGCTAGGCTTAATCAATTGACCCTCCTTGTTAACTTTCCTTGAGGTAGTTTGGCTTTTATTTTATTAGGGTTTTATATAATTACAATTTTTGAAATACTGCTACTACATTGCAGGAGATAGTATCCAAAAAGCAAAATAGGGCAAAAAAACCTGCATGTCACAGAGAATTAATGTTCCAGTTATAAATTTACAAGCAATTTTGAACAGTCTGTTCTAAACTATTTTGTACTTCTGGCATAGGAAAACAGAAAGGCGGTATTTGCAAGTTGGAGCAAGTTATGTGTTTGTGTACGTGGTGTGGGGCATTTTTTGTGTTAAATTTGGCCAGATCTCAGTGATCTGAAGTGAGTACGGCTTTGCTGGTCAGGACCAGGTTAAACTCATTGTGGGATTTAATGTTATGCTGGAGATCAGGCTTGAAATTCTCATCCTGTCTTGTATGTGTGACTTTGAGCAAAGGTTGTCTTGTGAAGGGCCTTTGATTTCTTTGTTTACAATAACAAAAACAAAAATCTGTAAGGAGAGTGGAAGAATTGAGATCACTTATGGGTATGAGTACCATGTCCTGGGGCAAGGTGGCTCGAACCTATCCATCGCTTAATTATGTCTTTCTGAAGGGGATTGCTCACCTCTCCAAACAAATCTTCCTTTTCTAAAATATCTCCAAAATATTTTTTCAGTATTTCTTGTCAGAATATAGTAAAAAAAAAAAAACCAAAAAACAAACATGTGGTTTAAAGTTTAACCAAAATAATTGATTGCAGTGGGAGTAGGTGTGGGAAACAACTCTTGCCTTGTTTCAATTTACTTGCTATGGGTTTGGTGTCTTGCAGACATTGTAGCTTGGACAGAGCAGCGAAGGAGCTGCCTTTCCCAACTCTTGTTCTTCCTGGGGGTGTATCTTGGCAGGGGAAGGTAGGCTGTCTGTCTGTCAACAGGGTCAGGGCCAGGAGCTGGAGGGAGGCAGCTGTGCTGGAGGGGCCTGTTGTGCTGGGAAAGGAGACAAAAGCTTCCACAGCAGAGGTTTTTCCTGGGGTCGCACTGTTGGTGGAGCATGGGGTGTGGTTTTTACATTGTTAGTCCTGTACTACTTTATGTCTCGTTGTAGAAGCTTCCCTTTTTGTTTGCCTCCTGTCACCCTCTGGCTCCTTTGCCTGAGAAGAGGTTTTTGATATGGGCAAGCCCATTGTATCTCATCAGGTAGCAAGTGCTCTTTCTTCTGTAGTCCAGGCTTTAGGAGAGGAAAAAAAAAAAAAAGAAAGCTAAACAGAAAATCTGGGAGAGATCACATGGATGGTCTTCTGAAGACAACACTGAGTAAATGTTTGTGATAGAGGTAGTTCTCTGTGTGGTGTGCTCTTTCCAAGTATCCCGGGAGGAAGTATGCCTCATTGACTGGGGATGTTCATGGCTCTATTGAAAGATGGAAGAATGAATAAACAGAATGTTTTATTTAAACAAACAAAAAGGGGAGGAAAAAAAAAAAGAAAAAGAAATCCACCTCCTGGGTACCAGAAGCAATGCTGTTTGCTTTGATCCTTTATTTGCACAGAAGGCAGAGATTTTAATCTCTCGAATTCCAATTACAGTGGCAAGTACATGTTGCCTGTTTCACTTTTGTTGTTGGGTTTTCTCTTCCAAGTATTGTAGTTCATGTAGGATTGCCTGGAAATGCAAAATTTATTCTTGATGTAAATAACTTGCTCTGAATGGCTTTTGAGTAGGGGTTTGGCCCATATCTGATAGAGGAGACAGAACAGCACAGTGGTGTGCTGTGCATCATAAGGAAATTACTCAGGCCATCTTTACATCTCATCTCAACCTCTGGTCAAGTGTCTTTGTACTCGGGCACGCCTGACTTTAAACTTGTGCACTTCAACGTGAGGATGGGTTTATTTCAATCACACCTCTAATCTGATCTGTGCTGTTGGACTAGTTACCTTCTCAACGAGTGTGATGATTCCATGTAATAATGGTGCTCTTTTGCCTCATTTATAGGGACTTAATGACATAAAGGATTTGAAACTTGACACAAAAGAGTGGAAGCTTAGTGTAAAACCATTCAGCAGAACCATATGATAAGTAGTGGAATATTTTACTGATGGCGAATATCACTTGGAGGTATGTGGCAGTCAGAGATGTAGCTGGTGAACTTCAGATTTCTTGCTTTCCCTTCCCTCCTTGGTGTCTACTTGTGGTAATAGGCTTATAAAAACAAGTACAGTAAACTTCTTGGCATAAACATACCCACAAATATAGGCAAAATAAATATGGATGTATTAGTTGCATACTTGCATCCTTACCAGAACTGGAAGTCTTTGCTCAGCTGAGCCTTTCAGTTGCCCTGACTACAGGCACTTTGTGTATTAATGTTTTCTCCTTATCAGAACTTCTCAGTAGCTTTCTATGAAAGATGAAAATGACAGAGTAGTCATTTCAGTTTTGATAAAATTCAGTGGTATCTGAGCTGCTTCTGGCAAAGATGTCTTTCTTCTTGTGGTGAAATTCTTTTTCAGAGTTGCAAGAAAAACACTTTTAAAATGTATTGCCTGGACACTGAGGTGGCTTGAAAACCCAGTGCCTTCCATTTGTTTTTAAGAGGTCTGTCTAAAGCAGCAGCCTGCTGACTGGCCATGGCTGGCTCAACTCACTGTTGCTCAACTTTGTGTAACCACATTTAACAGGAGATTCTTCTTCCATACAGCAGCTTAGGGTGCTAATCATCTACTAATAATTTCAACCAGGTTTTGTTGGGATATGGAAACTCACTGTGGCATGAACTAAAGCTTTATATTGTGGGGACTTAAGATGTCTACTTTTGGCTTTGGATGAACACAGAAAGGAGTGGTGTGGCTCCTGAAAACACAAATGGGCATCCAAAATTGATGGGTGTCATTCCTAGCCTGCACTCAGCCTCAATGCTAGTTATGTCTTTTCTAACACTTTCCTAATGAAACTTGGTTGTTAGTGATGGCACCTCATAAGGTTTCCTGGAGAGCTTGTGCCTGCAGAAGGAATCTTTGTGACACTGACATGGTGATTGCAGAGCTCACCTCAGCAAGGATGGATGAAATAGGGGGTGTTTCCTTCAGCCTGGGCGTGAGTCCTAAAAATCCTGTAGCTGAAACTAAGCACAGTGAGAGCCTCAGTCACTGCCAGTGTCCTGAGCAATGTGTGTTTTAAGATTTTGAGAAAAACCCCTGATTTCTGGAGACTGCAGAAAACCTCTGCTGTAAATGCTAGCTTATTTGTCTGATGATAATACTACTGTATCTGTGTTGGACTACATCTGGGTCTTAGGTTACTGCCTAATGGACCATATCTTTAGAACTAGTGTATTATACCAAGTTAACCGAAGCACCTGCTTTTTAATAGTCCCACTTTTGTTCCTAGATTGTTGAGTGAGCACTGTGCAATTTTAATTTATTTGAGGATATATTGCCATGTAGTACTTGGGAACTTTCCAAATGTTAGGTGACTGAGTTTTCCAATGGCATAAGCATATGAAACTCTGACTTTGCTTTGAACCATTATTTGGTTTCACCAGCACACTGAGTCACCCCATACACTGAAGTTATTTGGTAATGTTCCTGGAACATTGGATAAAACAGTTTATTCTGAGAAGCTCCAAACTAAAATTGGCATATTCTTACTCAGCAGGCCTACTCTTACTCATTATGACTTATTCCAGCTGACACCAGAGGCCATGCACTTTTTGCTAGTTTTTGTTTGGCCAAATGTGTCCATTCCCAAACCTGTGGCATGAGAACATCTCTCAGGAGGTGCTATCAAGTACCTCTGCACAGTTCTATGTGGAAAAATTGCCTGTTTAGATATCTGAGGAAGGGAAGCTTTAATGGCAACGCAGCCAAGTTTAACCTTCTACCCCAAAACTGCAGTGTTTGTGCACACATACGGTGGCAAGGATGGAAGATGAGATTTAAAACACTGGGGATGCATAGTGCATTAGAAGAAAACTGAAACATTTAAAATATTTTTTACAAGTCCACCATCTTTACTGACATGAATTCCAGTAATAGGTGGAGAGACCAATAAGGATTGCCTTTACTTTTACACAGCAGATATTGGCTGGGGTTTTGTCCTGTCCCTGTACACTGTCAATAATATGACAGTGATTGATTATGCATAAAGTTATGGAGTGGTAATTCTTTGAATGAGAATTGTTTGGTGGTAACAACTTTTGCCAGAACAGAACCCTGAAGTTTATATACCTTTTTAAGAGATGTTTTAAATGTCTGTCTTTAAATCATAACCAGAAAATTGTGGTGGTGGAAGGTGTTGTTTTAGGTTTGGCTACTTCTAAGCTTATGTGCTTTACAGAAGGCATTTAACCTCTGAAGATGAAAGGATTACTTCTGAAAATATCTCCAAGACTGCTATCAGGAAAGAAATGTACCTCTAGGCTCCTTGCCAAACCTTGGGGTTGCATCTACGCTTTTAGAGTATGCTTTGTTAATGCTAAGGAGACAGTGTACTCTTGTGTCTGTTGTCTCTTTTAACTGGAGTAAGAGAAGTGACCTTTCAAAGGATAATTAATTGGATTTTCCTTCCTCTTTTGTTTGCTAGTTTCCTACTGAACCTAAACTATAAGAGCACAGATCTGGTGGCTCTGTGGTCTGTTGAACTGTAGCTTTGCTCCATCTCATCAGGGAAGCAAATGACAAAGCTCTAATATCTATTGCTATTGATTGAAGGGCTCAGTGGGTAACTAATACTCCGAAACACCTAGGTATAAGACATTGTGGAAAAGTTTTGAGCAGTAGACAAACTTGGAAAAGTTGAGGAACTTATGTACCCAGCGTGTCATTGCTGACAGTGAAATCTGATGGCTAATTTTCAGGCCACTTAAATGTGTTTTTTTTCTTTCTCCTTTGTTCTGACAAGGAGAGGTGGGATGGGGGAGAAGCCATGATTTTAGGTTTCATTCGAGGCACTAAATATGCTTTCCCATATGATGATGGAGCAAGCTGGTTTTTGTATTTACTAATTGTAGCACTTAGGAAAGCATCCAGTCAGTGGTTTGAGTGCTCAGAGGAGTTGGGAATTCACCGTTGTTCTAAGTGTGTCACTGTTTGTAGTATCAATGAGCAGGTGAGAAGGGCTGGAATGACCAGGTCAGAAACACAGTATATATTCATGGAGGAGGCATGACTGTCATGCAAATAATAATTGGAAGTAAAATCCACATAATGCTCAACTGAAAAGTGATCTGAATGAGAATGATAATGGGCATATAAAAAAGGCCTTAAACATCTAAAGAACCTGCATGTGAATTTTGAAAAGTTCACTTCTAGGTTCCTCCCTTCAGATATGTGGCCCTAAATTGGCCTACATGTTCATCAGTTTGGGGTCTTATTTCTTGTTGATGCTGATGTTTTCTCTATGATTTTTCAAGTTCTTTAGAAAGTCAAGGAAATGTATCAGTACTTCATGGAGGGGCAGAATTCCAGTTTGTGTTTGTATAAAATTCCATGGGCATGCTATTTAGGCACAGAACTACTCAGACTTTTATTTTGCTTATTTTAGTTCATGTTTAAACTTAAAGGTTTTTTTCCTTCTTTTACACATATATATCAGTACCAGTTCATCTATTTAGGAATAATAGCTGGCAAGTTTCCAGAATGTAGGAGTCTGGAAAAGCTTTATTCAGAGTCACGTTGCTTACGGTAATGGGAAAGTAGCAATAATCTGCACCTTTGATAGCAACGTCTTTTTAAGGAATTACTAAAAGAGAATGCAAGTGACACATCTTAGTATATATTAATATGCTAGAACTGCATGAGCTGCTTGATTGGCCACAGAGTTCTGCAATGTGCATGTCCCCATTCCAGTTTTGGTCGTGTCAGCTTTCTGCTTGTTAAACAAACTAATGCAATCTTCACAAAGTGGAGGTAAACAGAAGTTTCACTCTAAACAGGTAGGTCTGGCTGCCTTATATGGACTGAACTGTGACAAGACCAAGGACAAGTGTAGCTTTTGGTAATATTATCATCCAAATTGGAATGGGACAAAAAAGAATCAGCTCATAAGTGAGTTTTAAGAGTCCCTTATCAGTTATGGGAAAGAATTCATGTAAGGAAGTTGTTGATATTTTTGGGTTTTCAGTGTGAGTCTATGAAGGGAAGATGGGTAAGTCCAAGAACTAGACTTAGATGATTGTCTGAAGAGTATCTCCAAACTTTTTTGGCTTGGTTTATTAACTGAGCCCTGCAAAGTCCTCCCACTTGAATTAAAAGCAGGGGGCATCAAACACACCTATAATATTTGAAGTCTTCTGCCATACAGAATGTTATGTAGTTTTAGCAAAATGCAGACCATTCCCCGTGCCTTTCTTGCTTAATATAAACATTTGTGTGGTCACTGTGTAATACATATGTGTATATATATATATATGTATAGCATATTAGAATCAGTCTTTGTAACAATGCCTAACAACTCTTATTCAGTCTTTGAGGATTTGACAGTTCTTGTCTATTATCTCATCAGCAGTAGCACCATCTTAGCATGCTGAGGCCTTCTAATGTGCTGCACACTTGTAACAGATAAAGCTGCATTGCTCTTCAAAACCTGACGGCAGGAATAAGTAATCTCTCTTGAAATTTGAGTGTGACCACTGCATAAAATATCAGTAACTTAAGAAAATGAAGGCAAAACATGTGACTGCTTTTGTTGAGGATCTAGAGGGGCTGCATGGCAACTAACCCATATAAATCAGCTTGAATTAACTGGACTGTTCAAAACTTTTTGTGAAGCCAGATGCTTCTAATGGTGGGTGTAGAAAAACCCAAACAGAAACCATAAGCCTCCCCGTGGGTCCTTAAGAATGTACTGGTGGAGGGTGAAGCTGATGTAGTAAGAATTTGAAAGGTAAAGGAAGTGTGTGGGCTTGCTGGTTTTTTGTTGTTGGTTTTGGGTTTTTTGTTTTTTTTTTTTTTTTTTGGCAAGGAATGGACATTAATATTAAACTTCTGGGGATCTCTTTTCAATATT